>JAUTBW010147790.1:0-13353 GCA_032361425.1 Peltospira smaragdina | reverse complement strand
CGGGTTTCTTCTCTAACTATCTGCATGGTTCTTAACCATATGCCTAATGCCATATAACCATACACCAATGAGTTGCGTGCGTCGTTAAACAATTCTTTCCTTCCTTTAAGCGTTTGCCTAATGCATGGTTGGTCTGAGATTACCCTACCAATGAGCCACAGTGTCTATTTCTGTAAATTGAAACCTATGAAACCATATTGGTAATTAAATAAGCAGCATTTACAACAACCGGCGTTAGTAAAGCTCATATGTGTATCCAGTGAAATGATGAAAGCTTTAATCCATTCTCTGATGCATGTTGTTGCCATGGTTACACTTCATTGTGTAGCGGACTGGGAATGTAGCTGACTTGTCTGAGGTTTTCTCTGATTGGTCGGTGAAATTCTCGTGTCTGGCTGTGGTGACAGCGTGTGTAAAGCTGATATTTTGATCTGATCACTGATAAAACAAAAGACTATCAATGCGATATTGTTGTGTAATGCAGGATAGCATTTTTTTCATTTGTTTTCAAAAGAGCTGCAGTAGATCATACATAAAGAAAATATAGAGGATATTACATGAGTGTCCATGACAGATGATATTTATGACATGAGTGCCTAAATTATCATATTTCCCAAGTGAGAACGAGGGAAATGCGATAAATTTGGCACGAGTGTCATAAATATTGTCGTGTCATGGACACGAATGTAATAATCTATTTATTACCGTAAAACTATCCTGCCAATTAAACATTCCAGCTAATGTTTACATCTTATACAAACGGAAAAGTCTTCTTAACGCTGTGACGTCAGACACCACAGGTGTTCAGAATTACATAATTACTAGACAGTCAGAATGAGGTGTACTCTAATGACAGCCAGTCATTGCTAAGAAGACATACGATATTGTTATTAACCACGAGGGAAATCGTATGATAAATATGTGACTTGTTATTTTTACCGTGTAGGTAATAAAAAGAAATAGTTATATTTGTAGCAAATATTCAGAATAATATGCATGGACTGCAGTCATTTTATAATCTAATTTTATCAAATACATGAAATAATAACAAATAAAATAAGTATTGAAGAGAATACTTAATTATAAATCATTTAAATCTGCTCTAATATAAAATAAATTGTAGTTAACTAAGCAGTTAAAATAGTGCTGGATGGAGTAAAAATAATGTTCTGAGCCATACAAGTCATGATGTGAGGCATAGAGCATTTTAGATTGAGAATAAATGAGATTTTGAAATGGTTGAGACAATTTTTCAGTGCATGACATCATTTCAACTGGTTAACTAAGTTTGCAGGTGAGGTTATACAGTGTTACATGTTGAAAATAAACAATGTGGTTAAACCTGTTTAGTTACCAAGGCTGTATGCTAGTAGCTAGTGAACATAAAATGTGTGGCCATATGTTAAGTAATGTGTTTTTACAGTGAAATAATGAAAGTTTTAATCCATTCTCTGATGCATGTTATTGCCATGGTTACACTTCACGGTGTAGCGGACTGGGAACGTAGCTGACTTGTTTGAGGTTTTCTCTGATTGATCGGTGAAATTCTCCTGTCTGGCTGTGGTGACAGCGTGTGTAAAGCTGATATTTTGATCTGATCACTACCAACACAAATACTGTAACAAAATCCCTTTGTTTATTTGATCCATTTCAGCCCCACCCCCTTCCTATCCAAACAATTGTGATATTTTATATAGTGTTCAGGACAAAGGCTAACTGCAGTATGGATTCATTATTTCATAATTTAATTTCAAGTTACCTCAACTCTGTTGTTAGGATAAAGTTTTTTTTTTTTTTTTTTTTTTTTTTTTAATTCATTAAAAAAGCAAGATTCAGATGTGAAGTGAAATGAAATGACTTCTTAAGATCATTAAATAATAATCTGTGCTATGATGAATTAGGGTTTTAAGTTGGCTGCATAGCTCAGATTGTTTTAAGTCATATTCATAACTCATGGTGAGGTGGAGTGGGGTAAGTGTTTAGAAATAGGTGTGAAACTTCAGGTGAGAAACTCGAGTCATACAGGGGTATCAAATAAATGGTTATCTGAGCTGGAGATCAGGTCATCGGTTTCTAAACATTGAAGTTAACAATGTGGATAAACCTGTTTTCAGTCTGTCAACTGATACACTGTAAACATGTGTTTATGTAACTTCATGCTAAGCAAGAATGTTTATAGTTCAGGGCACATATTTTCAGTTATTTTAGTGCTGTGATAGCATTAAGTATCCTAAGGTTTGTCATCACATTTCAACAGCAACTTGAAATTGAATATTCAGTTTGTGACTGAACTACATTACTGAGTCAGATTGATTTATGAATATTATGATTTATAAAAATGTTGAGGTATTACTAAATTATAATTAACAGTGAAATGATGAAAGCATTAATCCATTCTCTGATGCATGTTGTTGCCATAGTTACACTTCATTATGTAGCGGACTGGGAACGTAGCTGACTTGTCTGAGGTTTTCTCTGATTGGTTGGTGAAATTCTCGTGTCTGGCTATGGTGACAGCGTGCGTAAAGCTGATATTTTGATCTGATCACTGATCTCGTAAATAAAACAAGTGTTTTACACCAAAAAAAACTACTGCAGTCACCCCTTCCCACTTCCTAAAAGCAAAAAAAAATATCTATATAAAAAAAAATACATAAATACCACCCAAAAAATCTAAATACTATAGTGAGAATGCATTTGTATAAAATTTTCAAACATTATTTTACAATAACCAGACAATTTCAGCTGATAATTAATATTGTGGTGGTGGGTGATGGAGACTTTGGATCTCCTGTATTTGAAATTTTTAAAAATTTACTTTTGTGAATATTCCAGTTCACAGAAAATGAGCCTTAATGGGGTTGGTCACGCTATTATCTCCTTTGCAGGTGGCGCGCGCGAACCATCAGTCCTGGTTTTGCTGTTTTTCTGTAGTGTTATATAGAGACGGGTGGAGTGTAATGACTCTTATTAAATTTATAATGCCTCAAAATTGTGTAGTCGATTGTGAGATGAAGTACATGTTGCCTCAAAGCCTACGTGTCAAAATAAAATGGCTGATTGTAATAAAATGGGTTTAGTAAACATTTAAAAATAATATATCGTGGGAGCTAGGTATAACTAGGTATAAACAGTGGATTTCAAGCCTTGTTAGTTAATGCTAAGCGGGTGAAAATACAACAAAAATTTGTTGTTGTTAAAAAGTAAATAAATAAAACGAAATATTTTATTAACATCACTGTAAGAATAGTGTTACATGCAACATTTAATATTAATTTTAATAAATACATTGACAAGAAAATAATGGACAATGCAAATTAAATAAACTGGTAATAGGCCTACTATGTAATTATGAAACGCGTGTGGTGGATCCGCGATTTCAAAACCCAAGGGTAGGTGGGGTTCAAGATTGCAGTAACTGAGGACAGAGTCTGAACATGAAATCAGTAGACTATAAATAAATAAATAAATAAACATTTGAAATAAATAATATTCTTTATATTAAAAATATTAGTTATAAAATAATAATTAGCTACAATAAATAACACAATAAATAAATCAAGTAAATCGAACAATTAATTAACATTATTAATATAAATAAATAAAATACATAAATAAATAAATACATACATACATACAAATATACATACATACATACATACATACATACAATAACAAATTATTGTAATAAATCAAATAAATAACATAATGCAATCAAATAAATTATTAACATAAAATATATTTAATTCAAATAAATAAATAACAAATAACTAATTAACCAACTAAACTAACTAACTAAATAAATAAAATAAAATTAATGTGTGTACTAATTATCTGTATTCTAATATGTATTATTATACATGTATGATGCTATGAAGCTGTATGTTTCAACAATATTTTTTTATTTGTGATTTTTATTAACTAGATACATAAGTAATTATATATAAGGCTGCATGTATTATAACAGATCCTTGGAGTGTTAAACTGTACAAAAACTGGTTTTATTTTCACGATAATAACATGTAAGTCATTACACTTGAAGCAGTCTAGGACTGATAGTCCACGTAGCCACATGGCAGATTTTCACATGACCAACCCCATTGGAGGAATGCTGTAGTGCTGGAAAAATCTGATCACTAAATATTTTCCTCTTTTTGGTGATTTCAGGGACATTTTTTGTGAAAAATGTTGTACCTCAAGCAAATGGAGAAAGTTCAAAAGTGAAAATAAAAATTAGGATTAATTCTCATGGGATTTTTGAAGTGAAATCAGCTAGTTTGGTAGAAAAGTTGGACAATGAAGAAGACAAGCAAAATGAAGTGGAAACTATGGAAACTGATGAAGGCAAAAAGAATGGAGAGATGAATGACGAGGAAAGCAAGACGACAGCTGGGGACAAAGATGAAGAAATGCAGACAGACCAACAGTCGCCCACAGAGAGTTCGAGTGAAACCGGTGATATGACAACACCAGAAAAACAGGTGTGGCAAATAATTTCATAATTTCAGTTTGGTGAAATATTTTGCCTATATAATTTATCCATGTTAGGTCTAACTTGAAACTGAAAGTATTTTTTAGGTTTTATGTGTCCACCACCGCAATCACCACCATTTAGTTTTTTTCTTCATATTTGTAGCATTCTCATTACATCAGTAATTCTGGTATGGTAATATTCAATTTGTTGGAAGTATTTTAACTTTAAATATATTGTCTGCCTGACAATGAGGTCAGTCTGAGATCAATTGTCAAGTAGCCACTAGGTTTTTTTTGCAAATTAAACCATTACCAAAAGGCTGTTGAGTATGTCATGAAAACAAAAAATATATAATTAACTTCAATTTTTTTAATTTTTTTAAATTACTGTGCTCTGTTAAATTTTCTACCTAAATGTTAGTTTTGCAGATGAAATATTTTTGTTGTTTTCAGGAAGGTGACAAGAAGACAACGCCAAAGGGCAAGGACACGAAGAAGCCCAAGAAAACCGTCAGACAGATCGATCTACCCATAGACTCGACCGTGCCCCAGCTGACCAAGAACCAACTCAACATGCTCATAGAGAAAGAGGTATGATTGTGTTAGGCTCTTCAAAAAGGTCACCTTTGTCAGTTTGTATTTCCATTTTTTTTTTTTAATTGAGGTGATGAACAAATACAAGGGACGGACAAATTAAGCATAAAATAAAATGTCCCAGTTGAAGAAAAAAAATTAATTCATATTTAAAGATATAGTTTAACGTTACTCAATATGTATCAGTGTTACATCCCACTAGAGTACGAGATGGGACAAAACTCCTTGTAGTGTGATTGGTCATTGTTGTAGTCTGTTTTTAGTTGTTCCTTTACATTTTTTTAAATATATAAACTAAAATTGACAAGGGGTAATATATAGATCATGTTTATGACCCTTGTGAAATAATTTCCAGTTGTTGATTGTTTATGATACAGGTTGGAAGTTTTAATATCCTATAATTCCCCTTTATCTTGAGTTCACCAGAGGGAATTTCCTGGTGGATTTCCATTTGGCAGCTGTTATAATGTTTAAATATTTACATTATAATTTTTAAAAATTTGATAACCAGTTTTTACCACTTAATATCTAGTGAAATGATGAAAGCTTTAATCCATTCTCTGATGCATGTTGTTGCCATGGTTACACTTCACAGTGTAGCAGACTGGGAACGTAGCTGACTTGTCTGAGGTTTTCTCTGATTGGTCGGTGAAATTTTTGTGTCTGGCTGTGGTGACAGCGTGTGCAAAGCTGATATTTTGATCTGATCACTAGCTGTATAAATACTGAAATAAAATAACGTAGTGTACAAGACTCGAATATCATTGAGAAAATATTGTGACCCAAAAATATATATTTGGGCCACTATATTTTTTTAATGATCAATGGTTCTAACTTTGTTGTGGTTGCTCAAACACAAAATCATTGTCATTTTAAGTAATTGAAAATGCATGATTATAAATGAATATTGGGAAATTTACCTAAGTAAATTGATAGATGTTCTATTTTGAAAATACCAAACAACATTTTTGGTGGAATAAATTTGTGCAGTACAATTATCTTATGGAAACAAAGATGCTCAAATCTAAATTTTGGGGCGATTAACGCTATCATTTATTAATATTAAAATTGCCTAAGCGACCTGGCAACTGGCAGTTTCGGGCAATATAATCCTTTTCAGCCCCACCCCCTTCCTCTTCAGAGGAATTGTGATAAGGCCAAAGCATAACGGCAGTGTGGATTCCATAATTTAATAAGTTAACTATATTGTATTATTATGATTTCAGTCTTTGTTTTCTAATGTTAAAATGTTTTGTATTATAAATTTTAAATACTGATAATCAGTTTCTAATACTAATATCTAGTGAAATGATGAAAGTTTTAATCCATTCTCTGATGCATGTTGTTGCCATGGTTACACTTCATTGTGTAGTGGACTGGGAGTGTAGCTGACTTGTCTGAGGTTTTCTCTGATTGGTCGGTGAAATTCTCGTGTCTGGCTGTGGTGACAGCGTGTGTTAAGATGATAATTTGATCTGATCACTAGATACACAAATACATTTTTAATTAATCTTTTTTGTTTTTAATTGGTGGTATATTTAGACTATTCTAAACAGTGAATAATTTGTTGGGATTCGCACAACAATTTGCTAGTCAGTTTAGCTCACACTTTGAATAATTGTTCCTGCGAACCAAATATTCTATCAAATATTCTATAACTGTCTTAGCAGTTATAGGGAAATTACCACTGTATATCTTATTGATTAGAATACATCTTTAAAAATTTGGATTTCAAAAACTTGGGATCTGAAGGTGTTAATTGTTTCATAAGCTTACATGGAAACTGCTAATAAAATGTACAGTTGTGTTAATCAAATCACTAACCTTTTTTTTTCTGTACAAATTATTCCCAGCTAAACAGATTTGAGTCAAAATGTGTGTAGTGGGTTTTTGTGTTTGTTATAAAAAATTTGGTAGACAGTTAAATTTGTTCACACACGGACACAATTTTAAAATTATTGTTAGTACATTTATGCCTAATGGAATTGTTATCACTGTTTGTAGAATGAGATGATGATGCAGGACAAGCTGGAGAAGGAGAGAGCAGACGCAAAGAATGCAGTCGAGGAATATGTGTACGACATGAGAGACAAACTCGGTGGTCCATACGAACAGTTCGCTTCAGAACAGGTATGGGGGGAAGAGAGAGAGAGACACATAGAGAGACACAGAGAGAGAGGGAGAGAACATGTGGGTGTATATGAGAGAGAGAGACACAGAAAGAGGGAGAGAGCGTGTGTATATATGAGAGAGAGAGAGAGAGATAGTGTGTGTGTTAGTGAAGTGTGAGGGAGAGCTTCGTTAGATAATGGTGGATCTCATTTACTGTATAGTAAGCATTAAAAGATAGATGTTAAATGCAACAGCTTAGAGTAAATCTAAAGTTTATTTGTGATTTGTCATTCAATTTTATAATAAATATACATGTATATCAGATGTTATGAAAATACTGCCTGGTTTAAAGTGCCATAATTTTTGTCATAACTTCAGATTTTGTGTAGGAGTTGGTATATCATGAACCTATTTCATGTTTTTGGTGAATATATATATATATGTGTGTGTGTTTGTTTATTAGGAGCGCAATACATTCAGTCAGTTGTTAACTGAAACAGAGGACTGGTTGTATGGTGATGGTGATGATCAGTCAAAGCAAGTCTACGTCGACAAACTAGCACAGCTGAAGGTCAGTGGACAGATTTACTAGATGACTTTCGTTACTGAATTGTCACTTGCAGTAGATTCAAACATTTTGTTGAATGAATTTGTGATACTTTTTTTATTTCAGACCACTGTTATAACAAGAAAATATGAGAGGGTGTTGGTTTTTAAACCGTGTTTGCATTTTTTTTTTTTATATTGTACATCATTGTTTGATGTAATGGTCTTTGTAATCTTGTCATCTTCATTCAGGGTGTATGTTTATTTAATATGGAATGCCTTTTTAAATGTAAAAACTGTATTTCAAAAAGTTAACTCAATTTGACAACCGTAACAAGTTGGCACTGATGTGTTCATTTGTGTGTGTGTATGTTTGTAGAAATTGGGTCAGCCGATAGCTGACAGGTACAGGGAAGCCCAAGAGAGACCGGAAGCCTTCAATCAGCTGGGATCGACAATCCAGCACGTCAGAAAGTTCATTGATCTCTGGAGTCAGAATGTAAGTACCATAAGCAATATGCAGTATCTATTAAAATTATATTGTTGATTTTACCATGTTTTAACACTAATTACCAATACAACATACAAGTACAACAGTACTTGAATTACACTTGTTAGCCTTCACTATCAAGGGATATTGTCAAACACTAAATAAAAAAATTGCCATTTTGTTAAAACATAGAGCGTTTGTATGTGACTTAGATAGCAATAGTAGCTTAATGAGTTTGGAGTGGAGTGTGCCAGTTAGACATAACATTAAATAATGAAAATATTCTCGACATAGTAACTTTAAATCAGTTCTAAATATTCTATTCGGTAGAAGAGAAATCTAGTTGAGAGTAGAGTTGCTGGTCATTGTGTGGTAGGTCTTCGGATTGATCCCACATGGTGGACCACTGAGCTATTACTTGTTTTAAATCATTTTAAAAGTATTTTCTCAATAGCCTAGTTGAGTACTAGTAGTGAACACAGGGTGCAGAGCCAGGTATGAAAGTTACTCGCCGTTAGATTAATGAATAAAAATTTTTTAAAAATACTAGTCAGTCAACATATACTGATTTTAAATATATTAAAACAGCACATTAAACATTAATTTTTGTTATTGGAGTTTTAAAATAAAATCGTCAGAAAAGCAATATAATGGTTTGCCATCAAAGAAACGACTTGCAACATTTATTTTGTATAACTAACTAGCATACGGTCATAGTGGTTGAAATGGAGATAGTGGTGGCTGCACTTAGACAGTAGCGCATTATCAATCTCTTTGGGAAACATAGACCCTCATGGTTTTGAGAAAATACAGGTTCAGGTCCCTCAGATGATACAAGAATGAGGTCATGATCTTGTTACTCAAAAGCATTCATAGCATTTAAGTCAAACTTAATAACATTTACTGACTTATATCAGCAAAGTGGCCAGATATTTCCAGGTGTAAGGTGACAATACTCGGGTAATCTTGTTTTTCACCAATACAGTCCAAAACGGTAAAGTTTCTGTTCATGTAGTTTAGATCATCGATTGCTTTATCGATAAGACATTATAATTTAACGCCTTGATTCTGACAAATTAACCTGCTCGCCATATGGCTGGTGTTTTGATATATTAAATTGCCACTGCTGAATTTCACTCTAATCGGCTAGTGTTTTACTCACAGTATTGCACCCTGCTTATACAGGGGTGTGGAAATATAGAAATGTTCACTTGTCCCAGAACAAGTAGTTCTTGTAAATTTCCTTGCCTCAATGAAATGAAGTTATTTGTCCTGATCATTCATAGAAACACAACCTTTGCAAATGCTTTATCTAGATCCCCTTCAAAGGCTTTGTGTTGATGATTTTATTTGACACGAAATATGTTAACACAATTTTTCATTGGCCATCAAAGTATCACGTCATTCGACAACTTTTCCAATAAACAAACGGGAAGTACTGTCGGCAATGAGTGGATGTTCACGGCACACAGAACAGTTCACAGTTTCATCGTCTGCTTTTTGCAGCAAAGGCAGCCAATGTTGTTGTTTTTTGCATCATACTCATGATCCTTTTCAGAGTGAATTTTTTTCTTTTATGACATAAGTGGGAGGTTTCGATAATAATAATATCAGTAATGCTGTGTATGTTGTAGGATGAGCAGTTCAACCACATAGACAAGAAGGATGTGGAGAAAGTGCAGAAGGCGCTGAACGAGAAGATGGAGTGGTACGAACGCAACCTCAACCTGATGTCCAACGCCAAGCCCTACGACAACCCCGTGGTGCTGGCCTCACAGATCATACAGCAGAAACAGGTATGCTGGCATTTTAAAATACATTTTAATTCATATTTATTTTAAAAACATTAAGTTATTTATTATTTATATTATTGTACTTTATTTATTTTTAATTATTTCTTTTATCAAGTTGTTGTTACTGTTATTGTTATTGTTATTATCATTATTCCTTTTTTTAAATTATTATTATTATTGTCATCATCATTTAATATCTATTTATTTATTTAATTTTAAATAATGTATCTACCATTAATTATGGACATCATGTTTATATGGCCTTAGTTGAATTAGAGAGCAATTAATAAAATAGAGATCAGTAATATTAGTGTGGGTTTTTATTATTTATATTACAATATGTGGCAAAGGTGTTAAAATGGAAACATTATTTAACTGTTAAGTCCATGGTGATTGGATAGATGTTATTTTCAACAGTAGCATACAAATACAATAAAACATTAATAAAATTAATGTATCTGCATCCACAACTAGAAATATGTATTTAATTTGAATGCAAATGATTGTTAGTACAAGTTAACCTTGTAGTGAAGTGATATATAATGTTACATTAAAGCTACTGATAATGGAGATAACACATTTAGTAGACTTGTACATTTTGACAATTATGAAAGTCTAAATGTAAATGTCAGTTAAAAAGATATATATATTTGCATTTATTTAAAAAAAAATTTTTTTTATTGCATTTGAGGTCCATAAAATTAAGGGATGGTAAACCTGTCAAGCCACCATCTTGTTTACAGCAGTCAATATGTTATCTTTTTCTGTTTTCTGTCATTACATTTGGATTCTTTTTTTCTAAGTAATTTGTTCAGTGGTGATTAAAAAACGCCTCCGTAAGATTCCAGAATTGTCATATCTCAATTTAAATTATTGGAGAAAAAAAACAGTGTGCTGTCAGTATGCAAGTTAACAATTAATCCATATGTTTAAGCAAGAATGAAATTGCATATAGTTGTAGTTAATTCATGTCAAAGTTTGCTTTTGACGTTTTTAATTGAGGGAGACATTTTGTGTTTTTAGGATCTAGAGTCTCGGGTATTTCCCATTATGAAAAAACATAATCCAAATGTCGAACTTCCGATGGAGGAATGTTAAAAGGAAGGACAAAATGTTCAGGTGATAGTTGATAGCTTAATGCATTAAACTTGTTTTAGACGTTATAAGTTATAAAATGTTTAACTTTTGCCAGTTATTCAGTTTCAAAATGATTGCTTGATGTTTACTATAAAATATTGCTTGATGTTTATGTTCTTTTGCATTTTTTTTTTTTTTTTTTTTTCTCCTTTAGGCATTAGAAACTGTTGCAAATCCTATTATGACAAAACCAAAACCAAAAGTTGAGCTACCGAAGGACGACAAAAAGGAGGAAGAACAGAAAGGTTCGGGCGATGCAGAGAAGAAGGAAGGCGGGGAGAACACAGAGCAAAATGCCAGTCAGTCGGAAACTGTTAAACCCGAAATGGATGTCGATTGATGAACTTGGCAATAGGATTTCGATTATCTGAACAAAACTGTTGTGTGATTATATATGTAACCTCAGATTCGGAATCGACATTTGTTACTTGATTAGAGGAAAATACTTAAACTGTTTATACCTGGTCAATTTATATGCTGTATATTAGTTTGTTGATCACTGTATTGGCAGTGCGTATATCATCACATTGGTGAGTGACGTACAAACAGTTTGGTGGTTATAACAATGTTCCATTTTGTTAAAGACTTGTTAATATTGTCCTGAGGCCTGACACCATCATGTTGCTTTGTTACAGTTGTTGTGGAGTATTCGTCATATCTGTACACCAGCCAAGCAAATGCATTCATCATTTTCCTGAATTGTTTTAGAGTTCTACAATTTTGGAAACAAATCACTTTTCTTTTTTTCCTTTTAACTTCATTTTGCTCTGGATACGCACATCACTTCAAAATACATCAGCAATTGTTATTTCCACTGCTTAGAGGTTTTTGTCTAACCTTTGGTATATTAAAATATTATAATAAATTAGCGGTGTTAGTTATTCTAAAATGGCAATCTTGATTACTTTGTTTAGATTTTTATGTTAAATTATTGCTTTTAGCTATGGGGTTTTCCAATATTTCAAGTGCTAGCTAAACCAAATTGGTTTGTAGTCATCTTAGTGCTTTTACTAATATATAATCTGACGTGTTTTGTGTTCAGTGAGTTTGTTTCTGTGTTGCATTTAAGGTTTCATATCTTGCTAGGTTTCAAAATGAAACATGAAATAGATGCTAAGACTTTAAGAGACATTAACAAATACGATATGAAACATCACGGTCACATCATAGTTCCATGCATTTAAGCATGGTAGTTTTGAATGTTTGTAAGTTGCAGTAATTTCATTTTGAAATTGAACGGGGACCAAATGGTATCTGTTTAAAGGTCATATGTCTTAGAATTGTCTAAAGTGATTTGTCTTGTAAAAATAATGTAGATTCACAAAAAGTTGGAGGTGACAAAAAACTTAATTTAAAAATATATATATATTGTGGGAAGGATGTTAATCTGCTACATTAACGTTTTGGGATTATTGTTGTGTGTGCATAAAATCTATTAATTTTAAGACAACACAGACAAAACATTTAGAAATATATTTAATTCATAATTACCATAAATGCAAAACTACAAAGGGTGTAATTGTTGAAAACTTTCATTACTAAGAATGGCATTGTAGTCGGTCAACAAATTCTAATTTGTTTATTGTACTGCAGTTCATCCATATTATTACATATCTGCTTAATTTCACATGATATTTGAATGTTAGTACTGAAACCAGTTAGGAGTTCTAGAATTTTTCAATATATTAAGGTCAATATATTTCAGAAAATTCACTTTAATTTTGTAATTAGTCATCCTAGTCTAAACATTGTTGGCTGCATATGCTAGGTTATGCTGTAAGATTTACAGTTTGTCATTTGAAGATGGAACCTATCAGGAATGTGTTCAAGTACTGATGTAACAGTAAAGAAATATATTTGAAGAGGGATTTTTGATATTATAAAGTAACAATATTGTTAAATAAAGGATTTTTGATGTTAATGCTTACAATAGTAATATGTGAAACCATTTGTTCAGAGTAACACTATTTCCACTTTCATACTCCATTATTATTTATTAATTTCAACATGTATTCATCTGATGGGGTATTAATAATTTTGATTCATGTTAAACATGTAAGAATTCCATCATGAATACCATTATTAATGGAGTATAACCAAGAGGAGATTATACTAAAATGTACAGCTTGTTTGTTGTTATATGCCGATGTAATAAAAGTAAGTTTGTTTTTGTGTGTTTTTGGAGGGTGGAGGAGGGCGAGGTTTGAC
>JAUTBW010147679.1:0-13358 GCA_032361425.1 Peltospira smaragdina | reverse complement strand
AAAAACTCGTACCTCACTAAATTCTGTACTCTGACTGTCATTTTAATATCTACAGCAGTCTGGGGGGAAAAACAAGCACAATGAACACAACTTATCACAGCACATTGCATTAATTATCTCACTCTAGTTCCAATTAATGCATTAATTCTCTCACTCTAGTTCCAATTTAATGCATTAATTCTCTCAATCTAGTTCCAATATTTTATAAAAATTTTTAATTGTCAAGTTCTAAGTTAAGAATAAGTTTATTCATGTCATTATAATTAAACTGAATCACAGTTGCGTATTTTACGGAAATAGGTAGTTGATGAAAACACGAACATGGCGGATGCCGATTTCGTAATAACGCCCTAAAAATAACTCGTTCAGTTATACAATTCTTATTTAAAAATACACATTTATACAGGTAAAATGATTTCTTTACTAAATTTGAATATTATTTATATGGATGGATACTTACACTCACTGTCTGGCGTTTTTGGAATGCATTCCTAGACTTTAAAGTTGATCGTCTGCGTTTCGATGTTTGCGCGATGGCGATGCTTTCCCTAGTCTCACATTGTATTGTGCCGCACAAAAATGGTTGAAATGTCTGTATTTGATAAAATTACACAGAGGGCTGCTACAGATTGGGTTCACGGGTAAAATCTTACAGAAATTCCCGAAGCGAATCTGGCTAGTTTAGTTTTTCAGGGTATATTTTTAAATCAGAATTATTTCAATTAATATATATTTTTTAATTTTAAAAATATTTTTCTAATGATATTTCAGTATATGTTTATTAATACAGTTCAAAATTTATGACCTCTGGAACTGTCCTTTCAGTATGAGAAATGTCATATACCTGTCAATTTCCTCAGCAAATCCCTTTTGACATTTTTTATAATATTGTGTGATTTAAACAATTGTGCAAATAATATGCCAAGGATCAATTAATGTTAATTATTTCTTACAAATGTGGGGCAAAAAACAACAGTATTTCTTTGAATGTGTATTATATCTTAGTAGTCTTCACTCATGGTGCAGTGGGTCCTCAGAAGGATTCATAACTGGTGTAATAAAGGCTGTGGTATGTGACATGGTGCATATAAAACATGCCTTAGATGTTGAGTATGTTGAGTATGTTGTAAATTCTATTATTTCTTTCTCTCTCACATCTGAGAATAATAGTTGCATATTGGAATATATAGATAATGGATATATCAACATTCACTGAGAACCACAGTCTTATATTGCTTGTCCAAGCAATATATCAAGTTAATAGGAAACTTCATATTAGAACTTAACATCAACATTGCTGTATACTCAATCTTATGTGAAGCTACACCACAGCCATGGATAGTTGAACTGTTGCATGTTCTGACTGAATTATATTTGTTTCGTTTTTTATGATGAGAACACTACCATTCCCTACATGGATTTAAAGTGTAGTCTCCACTGAAGGGATTTGATCCACAGATTTTCAGATTGAATGTCAGTGCTGAGCTAATAGAAAATTTCTTTCTAACAACTACTAGTAGGAGAACTTTATACCAACACTATTAGATTTATTTATAAATAATTGTTTTATTTGTCTTACAGAGACCACCTAACTATGATTTTGTGCAAGGAGCAATGGCATATCCAGACAGCTATGACTATAACCATGGAGCAGAACAGTTTGGATATGATCAGGTTTATAAATTATTGATTTGGACCATATTTTTTTATGATACGAACCACTAATAATACATATTTATTTCATTTAAAAAAAAACTTGTTCAATTACTTAGTTTACTAATATTTATTAATAAACACTCATTTTGTGGGCAGGATATTGTAATCATGAAAAAACAACAGAAATGCCTGACCCACTTCTCAACGGAACAGGCGCTCAAATTTGAACATTCCTGAATGTTTTTGTTTGCTTCCCTGTTAAACTGATGGCTATGGATTGAACTATTTGCAGTTACATAAAACAATATGTTATTTTGATTTGTATTGGGACTAACTAACTCAGGTTTGGGCCATTGAAAATTAAAATACAGTGGTCCAATATTTATTTTTGGGCCACCATACTTTTCAAACATGTGGTTATACATAATCAAACTTGGAAAAGCAATTTAATGTTCTGATAATAAAAAAGTACAAATCTGTACTAACTTTGTCAATAATTAACTAGCAGTTTATCTTGTCATAAATTGAGGATGGCACATCATTTTATTTATATGTAAGTTTATGCAAGTGACTCACAATCTATATTATTATGTATACCAATTGTTGATTAACATGAAACTGTTAGAAGATAAATGTAGGTCTTCTAGAATACAGTGGCCCGATGCCCAGGGCTAGTGCAATTTACACACGGGCCAGTAATAAATGAAAAACATGTTCCCGGTGGCCAGTAAAAAAAAGATTAAAAATTAAAAGCAGAAGAAAACCCGAAAACCTTTATTTCTATGCTGATCACGTTACACAGCTTTCACTAAGTTACTGGACTTAACAAAATTACATTTTTCCATGGGATGTGTTTGTAATAACATCAGAAACGGCGTTCTTCGTATTACATTGTTGAACGATATAATAAAAACATATTCAAGTTGGCTTTAAAATAAAGTTTGTAGTTTGTGGTACATGAATTAGATCGTGTCTGTTACAGCTCGAGTGGACAAGTTTTGAAACATGGACTGGGTATCATGTGTGATAATTTTAGTGGGAGTAAACTTGTAAAGTTGCATTGTACTATAAATAGCAAAGTGATCTAGTGACCGAGTAAACAAAAGGGGAACTGATAATGGTGCGCATGCATCAAAGACAACTGCTTCAAAGTCCAACAAGTGACAGGCATCAGTGTTAACATCGTAGTGACAATAAACAAATCAGTGTTTTGATAAGTATATATGAGATTTTGTAATGAAATTAAACTAGGTGCAAATTAATACGGGGACTTTACTCCTGGCTAATGCTAACAACTCGGCGATATGAGCTAATTTGAGTGAGACAAGAATCTATTTTGTCATTTTTGCTAGGTCCTACGGGTTTCATACTTGAAGGGTGCTACTATTTTATTGATCAGTTTTAATATTTATTACTAGAAATCAGTATGTTAACAAATCATATACTGAACTTTAATTAAAAGTTGCAAACTATCAGTATGGGTTTACAGATAAGGGACTAGATTTGCGAAATATATAGGTGGGCATGTTTACAGGCATGAGCAATTTCCAGTCAAAGATGGGTTGTTAATAAATAAAGTAAAAATACATATTTTAAGTAGTATTTGGGATAGAATATAATTTAGTCGGGCCAGTGAAATATTTTTGAATTCTAGAAGGCCTGATAAATGCTATAAGCTACTACTTATTATTTATTAATTTTTTGCAAATATTTGTATTTGAATATTGGAAATTGTTATATTTATTTTAAACAGGCATGTGGGCCTGCACCAGTTGATTTCACAGCTCCTTACTGGGGTCCCCATGGCGACGGTGCTCCGCCTATGCAAAGACACCCCCGACATCAGCGAAACAGATACCATTCACCACCTGGTCACGAAGTGGATGACTCGGGACTGGGTAAAGATGCAACTTGATGATTAATCACGTGATGCGAGATAGTACATTTTTGAAATATCAAGTACCACTCAGAACATTTTACATCTAGATTGCATGCAAATGCAAATGCAGTTTGTTTTTATTAGTAGCAAAACCAGGAAATATTTATATGATTATTTGACAGTTATAAAAATTGTGTTAACAAAACTGATCAAATTGGTAGCAGTTTTGAAGATATAGTTTAATTGTATTTTTGTGTTACTTTGTTACATTCAACATTTAGAAAAGTTATATCACTAAATAAATAATTGTCTATTCTGTGAAGAATTTTGAAAATGTTATCTCTAGTAATTTCATAATAAATTAATAAATTTATTTACAGTAATCATAACTTTCTGGTTGTTTGTTTCTTTTTTCGTGTAGTTCTATATACTGTAAACTTGAAAAGCTCTGCAAAGAAAACTAATTCATCAATATATTTAGATGCACAAAAGCGAAAACAACTTCCAGCATGGATCAGAGAAGGTTTGGAAAAAATGGAGAGAGAGAAACAGAAGATGAAGGAAAAGGAACGCCAGCAGATGCAGGAGGAGGAGAGACAGAAACAGGAGCAGGCAGAGAGGGAAGCTGCTGAGGAGGTGATGAAGGAGAAGACCGATGGGCCTGCCGTCCCAAAGAAAAGCAGATTTGTGAGTGGGCTGATGGTCTAGCTTGAAAGACGAATAGTAACAGACATTATAATTTGTAACATTTTATCAGATGTGTTAAATTTATATTTTCATATACATAGGATCAGTATATAATATATATTTATTTCATTAAAAAAAAAAATTGTTCAGTTACTTAATTTGCTAATATTTATTAATAAACACTCATTTTGTGGGCAGGATATTGTTGCATGGTTTTCAACTTTCAATGAAAATTTGTTTTTTTTACAGACAGATTCAGCAATATAATTACAATAATAATACACTGGTAGGTAAATCAAATTTAGAAATGAAATGAAAATTTGTGTGGCTATATATGCAGCAAAAGTTATGGACATGTAGGTTAGTGTTTGTTAAAGCTGTAAACACTTTGCTACAGGCTTGATGCCTTTTCACAGGGATTTGTCACAGGGATTTAAATTATTGCAAAAAGATTAAAAGCAAAGTTTACTTTAAAAAAAGGCTTGGCCAAAATGTCAGCCATGCTCAGATTTTAAAGATATTTCTAAAATGAGAAGACGATTACAATCATGAAAGAGCTTTATTATATTACTGTGCTAATATACTGATTGGTTTGCTTAGGATTCTGATGATGAAGACGAGACTGACGCCCGAGCAAGGTCACGGTCAGCTAGTCCGGTGAAGACTGAGGTGGAGGCCAAAGAAAGAAGTCCATCGCCAGAACCAGAGAAGAGTGAAGAAGAGAAGCGGATAGAAATGGTATGTAGTTCTCATTTGAACTTAGTTTCTTTGCTGAAGACATTCATCTTTAGGAACAGGACCCAGTATTTAAAGCTATTTCAGCACTGTTATATTGTAAAACTTCACTCATCAGTTTATTTTGTGACGTTATCAGTTATGATATTTATCATTGTTGTAGTGGTTAGATAGCTTAGGACATCTGTAACCAAAACATTTGTAGAGATGTGCTTTAAGCATTAATTATAATGTTTTGAGTAAGTCATTTTTCAACAACTATTCAATAGTCACAAGGTTAAAAAAAAATGTGTACCCATTGAATGTCTGAAAGCACTGGATGTACAATTTTGAACTGATTAAAATAACAGGCAATTTTTGTAATAATAAAAAAAAAAAGATTATTAGCCATTATATCTCATTTTGGTAGGCAGATGGCATTTCAAGTAGCATGAAATGCTTTTCTCTTTCTTTTTTAACTGAACACACTCAACACATTTTGGCTACAGTTACAGTTAGGTATATGATTACGGAATATACATAAAACGAGAAAGGAAACCTTACACCACATGGACTACTTTTCCAGTTAAATACGAACTGACCTTTTATATACATAATCCTGACAGTTATAGACCACTGGCTCAGTAGGCCTGCCAGATGTGATTGTTACAGTGACTACACCAAGAGCTTTCTCACTCCTATGATAAGATTTTGATTTTTTTTTCCTTATTGTTTTTTACAATGGATTAAAATCACAATCTTTATTGTTTTTAACACAGATGAACAAGGTGCGAAGATGGATGATGGAAATACTGTTAGAGGTGACCAGTCAGGAGATAGAAACTGTAGCTAAAGAGGTGTACTACAAGGCACGCAACCAAGCTGCTAAAGGTACATTTTATATTACTGATGTAAAACATACCATTACAAGACTCTTCAAAATACCTATATCACATGTTCTTTTGGTCATTCCAGGTTTGTGTGCAGGACAAATAGCACTGTATATGAATAAAATGTTTTGCATTTGTACTGTTTGCTTGAATAATTTTATTATGGTTTTTAGTTAGTTTTACTAGGTATTAATTTGAGGAATACTTCACTATTGCAACACTTATTTCTAATAAATCTATATCTGTAGACCTTTCATTTTAAGTTCTAACCTTCTGGTTTTGATTTGTTTCCGAGTGTGTAATATGATGTTTAATTGTACTGTGTTGAAGAGACATTATATATATTACTCCAGCCACCAACTCTTTTTGAACTTGAATGTTCTTTTACTTGTTTTTTAGTTGGTTAGTTATGGAGAGCAAATATGACTTAATATTTTGCTATATTACTGATGAATGGATATTTAATTTTCATTTAGTAGGTGTTTGTAATTGAGATACAAGGTGGTGGGATTTTGCCTATTATCAAAAACAAAGTGAATTGGAAACCAATTATGATTAGAATGTGAACATGTGTACACACATTTAGTATGTGTAACTGTTATATTCAAGAACATTTTATGTCTTATATTTTCTGTAATTAAAATTATTTTATTATTATTATTATTATTATTATTATTATTATTATTATTATTATTATTATTATTACTACTACTATTATTATTATCAATTTTCCACAAGTTTTTTCTTCTGTTTCTAGTATTTTTGTTTTCAAATTAATTGATGTCAGCATTGAATATATGTGTGTCAGAAATGAGAAACATGACTGATCTAAGACTTCCATTTCAGTAGCATTGGATTGAACACCAGCAGAGATGTTTCTCTGCTGATTTCACGTGATTCATGTTTGTATCTGCACTAATCATGTTGTATAATTGTATCAAAGCTCCAGCAAGGCAGCTTGCCAAGTCCTCTGCTTTGGCATCTCTATCAACACTTGGTAAGTGAACTTGTTCATAATACACTTGTGGATTGCCATGTTTTGGTACCAAGCTGAATTAGCTCTACTTTTTTTCTCTCTTTTTTTTTCTTTTTCTTTTTAATTATTATTTCCCTATGTTTTGCCATGTGGTCATATTTCAGTACCTACCAAAGAACAAGAAGAAATGTATGTTTTTGGAGCACCAAAATTATTTCTCTATTAATAGTTTTAGTTAGGTTCAGTGAATGGGTAAAATGATAATGGTTTTCAAATAACAAAATAATAGTAGTAATAATAATTTTATTTAAAAAAAATATATATCTAAGTGGCATTAGGTCCATTATAAGTTTTTTGGTACAGAACTGAGACAAACCAAAAACAGTGTCAGAAATTGATATAAAAAGAGATATCAGGAAACAGAAATGACAAAAATATGCATGCTGGAATATAACAAGTTTGAATTAGTTATTGGTTCAAGTTAATGTTTTGAGGCTTTAAACTATTATGACCATTTAGTACCAATTCTGTTTTGTATTCAGTTATTTAAGATTTAATTTCAGAATATGAGGGTGTATTAGGTTCGTTTTTTAATTTTGCAGCAGTATATTTGTACAATCTAATATTCCTAGTTAAAAATGTTTATTTTTGTTATTTTCAAAACCTCTTTAATTTTTCTCCAAGTTGAGTCAAACCAAACCTAGTGATACAGAAATATACTTTTGGTGAGTCGAAAACAGACTATAAATGGAAGTTTGATTTTTAGGTATGTTTCCTATCATAAATGACAACTTATGCTTGAAATTTCAATGGAATGGATTTGTGGTTTTGATTAAATTTCTGTTAACATGGCAATCCATCATGACCAATGTTTCACTTAAAATGCAATTTTACAGCACTAACTTTATTAGTTAATACATGGGCTGTTTATATGTAAATAGTTCATAAGGAATAGGATTTGAAATTCCTTGACATAATTATAACAAACTTTATATAACTAAATGAAATATACTAAATGAAATATTTTACATTTAACATTTTCATTAAAAAATATTATATGGTGATACATTCTTAGTTCAAAATTATTTTATATACCTATATTATTAAAAGTTACAAATGTCATCAAAGGCATATTTAGCATCTAAAATACATTGTTACATTAAATTTAAGTTATAGTAGTTTTCCTTCAATTTAGAATTCTTTTTTAAACAAAATTATACTATGCATTTTAAGCATTGATGTGTCACATTACCTCACAGATTGGAGTAAGTGTTTTTATCTCACTGCCTAATTCCCTTTCCAAGTCCATGTGTGTGGAACTAACACCTGTGAATGTAGGTGTTACATGGTTTTATTACAGTAGTGTGTGTTTCAGGACTTGGTTATGAATCTGACAGTGAACATTCTGACTCAGACGCGGACAGTGACTCAGATGCCGAATTGCAGGAGAGCATACGTCGCAAGAAGGAGGCATTTGAGAGACAGCACAGCAAGATATTCAGTGATGATGAGGAATACAATGCTGAAGGTAAGCTTTGAATTGTGTACAGCCTCTCGGTGGTGAACTCATAATAGCATCAGCTGATCGATCCCCATTGGTCACATTCTATTTAATTATTTCCAACTATGTGTTAATAAGATATGTGTTAATAAAACATGCTTGCTTTTTCCCTCTTTTTTTGAGTAAACATTGCAGATAAAGATCTTTTCAATCTTGTTGAACATGTCTTCTATCTGCATTTTCATTGGCTGCTGCTTATATGACCACTTGGCTATGAGTTTTTCATTCGCTTAATACCCTGGTACAACATAGTAGCTACTGCTCTATTAAATAAATATTTTTGCCTGCAACTTTCAGATCACAAGTGTGTTAATGTTACTTTCAAGTTGGCCATCATTTTATCTTAGTATTCGTTTTTGGGGATGATTATAAACATAATGCAAAACAGCACATTTCCGTAAGATTTGATAGTAAACACTTGGTGTCCTAGTAGGACAGGCAGCGCCACATAGCAGATTAGTTCGCTGGACCATCATTACTTAAACAGGTCTTTTATTTTCATCTCTTCCATTAATTGTACTCTTTTTGTTTTTACCATTTATTTTAGCTGAAGCTGAGAAGCAGGCAACAGAGTATTTAAAGAATCCACTTTCAGAAAAAAATTCAAATCCGTTCCATAACAAATATGATACAATACCTGGGTTAGAAGTATCCAGCACAAACGATATTAAAAATGAGATTGCAGAAAAGCATAAAGAAAGTGCACACACTAAAGATAAGCATAAAGAAAATATTTTGAGTAAAGATAACCATAAAGAAAATGTTGCTAATAAAGAAAAACACAATGAAAGTGTATCTGGTAAGGCGAAGAGTAAGCATACAGGTGCAGATAGTGATAGTGGGAGTTCTAGTGTAGATTCTTCAAGTAGCTCCAGTGATTCTGAAAGTAGCTCAAGTTCAAGTACCAGTAATGAGGTAGAGTCGGGGGAGTCAGATTCTCCACCCGAGGGGAAAAAACGGTACAGGAAGGTAAAAAAGTATTCAGACGATGAGGAGCATAGATCTAGGTCAGAGAGATGTGCTAAAAAAGATAAGAGAGAAAAAAGAAAAAGTCTTAAAGGGGATGAGCGAGTAGAAAGGAAAAAAGATAGGGAAGAGTACATAAATGAGGTAGATGTATGCATCAAAAAGGAAAGGGACAGTCATAGGAGGGAGAGTTACAGTAAGAATGATGGGGATGAGTATGTGAAAAAGGTAGAGAAACGCAGACATGGAAGGGGGGATAGTTACGGGGAGGAGGAATCAAATAGTAGTGACTGGAAAGAGCATGACCATTACAGGGAAGACAAGAGGCATAGGAGTAGAAGTAGGTCAAAAACTAGTAGTGGGAAAAGGGATAGGAGTAAGGACGAGCATAGGGTGAGGGATAAGTACAAACGCAGAGACTCGAGGGATAGGTTCGATGATTACAAATACAAGAGGAGAGATTCGTCTCGTGATCGGCACTCCGAGTTTGAGCGGGAGAAATCGAGACACCAGACAGAAGAAGAGTACAGCAGTAGCAAGTCAAAGTCTCGTAAGAAGAGGAAGTATTCGCGGTCACCATCAGTAGAGGATTAGTATTACAGGCGGGAAAGATCACGCAGAGATTCTAGTAATAGCAAGCGATCTCACCGCGATGAACACAACAGCAGAGGTGGTAAGAAGTCGAGTCGAAAACACAAGAGTAGATCACGATCAAGGTGGGGTTCTCTGTTCTCTCATTTCTGCGTTTTGGAAAAAATTGCTTTTGTAATATATGTGTCAGTGCAGTTTTGTATGTTTTAAGTTTTGTTAAAGAAGCTTTTCATATTGGTGATATATTAACATGATATGGGTTCAGGGATTGATCCTTGTCAGTGAGCGATCGTTTTCTTGACATTTTCTTGGTATTAAGTGCATAACCCATATCAAAATGATTAGATGTCCAGTTTTCAATAAAGGTATTATGTGAATTTTTAAAGAAATTTACTGACTGTACATTTACTGTTATGAATTTCAGTGTTTAGTCTTTACACTTGGAGTATCATTATGCATTCAGTCATTAATTAACTATTGATTATTGTAATACCAGTTTGCATTAGTAGTGATTTTACTGGATTTAATATCCTGGGGTCTTATTCACAAAAGAGTGTAAAGTTACACGTAACATAACTTTACATCTGATCCTTGGCTTATAGTAGCATCTTTGACATCATGGACCAATGGTTAGATGTTGACTTGGTACTGTTTCGAATGTAAATTTACACCCTTTTGTGATTAAGGCCCCTGATCATGCATAAAATATTCTGACAAATAATATTTCCATAATTTGAGTAGGATATTACTTGGGTCTTGTTTCTTTAGCCATAAATATTGAGATGTCACAATCATCACACATGTACTAATTGGCTACATTACCCTTTAATTTGCTGATTTACACATTTTACTTACAATAATGTTTTTGAGGATTATTTAAGTGTAACACACTTAGCTGTTTTATGCAGTTGTAGTTAAGAATTGTGTAGTAACTAAATGTCGTTTGTTACAATAATAGCATTTTTATTTCAGATCGCCTTCCCGCAAGAGATGATGCTCCAACATAGTGGGCCATATAGTCCTCTTGGGGATGTTGGAATTTGTTCTACACCACGATCTGCTTGCTTTTATCATGTCTGTACAGTGCATCCTTTAACTGTCATTTTATACTTTTTGGGGGGTCTTTGTCAAATGAAATAATTAAAGTGATTTAGTTATAGTCTTATTTAATTACTGTGCTAGCACAACAAATATACTCTGTTATACGGGTAGTGCATTTGTTGTGCAAGCAGTAGGAAACACATTTTCTAATCAAAGGTTATTTAAAACATTTTTATTTCCAGTTGACTTGAATTTGTTTTATTTTAGTTCATAAATAAAGGATCCATCACAAGTGTTTTTTTAATATGAAAAATATCAACCAAGTGTTAGTTAATTGGTATTTGTCGAGGCTCTGCCGAAACAAATACTGATTAATGTCACGAGGTTGATATTTTACATATTAAAAAACACAAGTAGCGAATTCTATTTATCCTATAACACTTCTAATATAACATTTTAAATTGTTTGGTATACCAAGTGAAAAGTAACTCAACTGGAAAAGTAACACAGTTTGACGTCACAATTTTAACCGATTCTTACTAACACATTACGTTAAGCTGTACATATCGCGTACAACTGATTATCAGTTTACCAAGTTGTATACCATTATCATACTATTAGATATATAAAAATATCAAATGGATTTATGACACTGATATCATGGGGAAGTTATAGGATAAATATAATTATACAGATGTCAGCATTAAATATAGTAGGTAAAATACATTCCATATTACAAACTACGGAATTTCTGTTAGTGGAAGGTGGGTGGGGTTATGTTGGCAATTCAGTCTCCATTATACATCTATTATATTGCAATATTGTCTGTAGGAAATATCAGTTTGTTCGTTTTGCATGTTAGATCACTGAAATTGCAGCATGTAAGTTCTAGGCATTTAAGAATATCGAATTTTATTGCTAATTTAAAAGGGATTGGGTCTATGAGTTTTCTTGTAGGTTTCATTTATTTATGTTTATATTTTTTAATTCTGTAAAATCATGTTGAAGTAGGAGGAAGGAGCTTTTTGGGGCATGTTTTCTATAGGAAAGTTCCAGGACGTTTTTTACAATAATTGTGAATAATGTGTTGAATTGCCATAATAGTTTATAAATAAAATGTGAAGAATTAATTATGAAGTTTGTTTTAAATGTTTTGTACAAATATCTGTGGTATGAGAAGAAATGCAAGTATTAAGTAATATTATGTACCCTCAACACATTATTAAATTGGTCTCAGAGGCAATTACAGGAAGGTATCCCAGTGGTTCACTGACGGGTCATTCTGACCCATATTACTGTTTGCCTGCATATTCTGCTGCTCAGGGTGCCTCGATAGCGTAGTGTTGAATGTACCCACTTGACACGGTCAGTCTAAGATCGATTCCTGTCAGGTAGCCACTAGGTGGTGGTGGTTTTTTTAATAAAAATATTTCCAATGCTAATATAACAATAAATGTGTTGAGTGCATCATTAAAGTTTTTTAATATGGAAAATATCAACGGTTAAGTGTTAGTTAATCGGAATTTGTAAAGGTTCTGCCGAGACAAATGCTGATTAACGCCACGAGGTTGTGTTTTCTATATAAAAAAAACACAAATAGCGAATTCTATTTATCCTGTAACATGTCTTATACAAATTCTAATTAATTTTTTGGTTATCAAGTAAAAAGTAACGTCTATATATCAGTAATTTCAACTGGCGAAAACAGTCTGACTAAATCTTAATAAAACATTACGTTAAGCTGTGTGTGTCATAAACAAAATTGCCAGATTTTTGTCCATTTGTCACATATTTCAAAATATTAAGTTGGTTCGTGCTAGATGTCGGTGAACTTTTTATTTATGAATGTAAGCAGATGCACCACCATACTAAAATCATTATTGATAAGGGTTTGACATTGATGTTAAAACTACTGAATCTGTAGTGCATGGTGCTGTGCTAGGATTATCCCGGTCTTGTCAGCCCCTATTAATCTCGGTGAGCTAGATCTGAACCAACTATGTGGATTAGCAAGGAACACGCATATCTAGGTATATGTTTCAACAAGAAAATTGGCTAATTTGTCATAAAATTTTAAAATATCAATGTCGACATCGCTGTCACAAAGTTCTGTGTCCCTCCTGTTGCATATACACCTTGATACCTATAAATAAATTCTACCTGAAGCTGTTTGTAGTATCTCCCTTAGGTATTTCCTGTCAAATTTGGGAAATGTAGTATTTGACATTCTGGAGCAGTATAGGTAATATTGTACCAAATCATGTGACTGGCAGGTCAAAGTTGAAGGTGTAGCGTCAAAATTATAAGAATAAAATGCAATTAGAGCTGTGATTGGTGGATACATGTCAGTTTGTTTATTTGTATAAATAGCATGGCATCCTCCCTGTCAGTCGGTCA
>JAUTBW010147568.1:0-13358 GCA_032361425.1 Peltospira smaragdina | reverse complement strand
TGTATGTATGTGTGTGTGTCTATGTATGTGTGTGTGTATGTGTATGTGTATGTATGTGTGTGTGTGTGTGTGTGTGTATGTGTGTGTGTGTGTGTGTATGTGTATGTGTGTGTTTGTGTGTGTGTGCATGTGTGTGTTTGTGTGTGTGTGTATGTGTGTGTGTGTGCATGTGTCTTGCTGATGGTGTGGTAGGACATCAGGTCAATTCCACCTGGTTAATCCACTGGGCTAACATTTGTTCCAGGCAGTGTAACAAAGGCCACTATCTTGTTTGTGCTTTATTATTTAGCATCATTATTTAGTTTCAGATTGTTAAATAGATGCATTAATATATAACAAAAGAATGACTCATGAAATGTTAATTGATAACTATTTTTAAAATATTTAAGAAATAATTATCACTATGTTTAAAACTATTGCGTTTCTGTTTTCAGGTTTTCAGTTTCTTTTCCTTCTTGGTGGTGAGTTATGGAGTATCCTTCATAGTGTCGCTGGCATTTGAAGCTCCGATGATGGGTCTTGAGAAGGTGTTTTTGAAACGAGAGAAGAGCAGTTAGATCTGAGGCAGCGGCTGCTCAGAGCTGTGATTAGATTCATTAATGTGTGTGTTATTCCTTGTATTGATATTGTCTTACAGAAATCTACTTAATTAGTGATATTTTTGTATTCATTAATAGTGATTTTTTATACATTTATTCAGAAATGAAATTTTAGAAATTGCATCGTTTATATTCATTACTACAATTGATAAATAGTGATTTTTATACATTTATTTAGAATTGCATCTTTTACTGATATTATTTGATTTGTATCCAGAATTTAAATTTTATTACTAGATATTACCTTTAAAAATCCATGGTGTTTTAACAGAAAATAAACAAGGCAAAATTTATTACAAGGAATATTTAGGTTTTCAACAGTAACTGTTTTGTGAAAGTCAGTGGACAGTATTTTACATTTCAGAATTTTGTAACAATCTTTGAATTTTGAAAAGCAAATCATGTCAGCTGTTGTACAAAATGTTAACTATCATAATGTTAGATAATCAGAAGTGATTAAATTAAATTAATGTATTTACATAAGCAATACTAAATTCCATGTTATGTGGATACATTCCTAATCATTATTAAGTTTTTAATTAAAACACACAACAAACATATTCATGGAATGTGGCTTGAATTATTTATTAAACATACCAAACATAAAAAAATGCGATTACATTTAATTTGTGTATATTTGATAAAGGAAATTAAAACTTTTCAAAATCAGGTTGAAATTTTCATTTTGGTTAAAAACTAACTTATTAATCTGTACTACACAAATATTTTAACATTAATATATAAAGAAATATTAAAATTTTACATCATTCAAAATAAGGCATTTCAAAATAATTGTATTATTTCACTTTAAAGGCATAATGCCACGGAATAGAGATCTTTATTTCTCTAAATACTTATTATAAATGAAAAGTATAATTATTTTAGATTACAAACCTCATTTTTGTTACTCCAAAAATGTGTGAATAAAACTACAGTGAAGGGAATTCCCTACCGACCCTAAGCGTTATTTCCATATTTGAATGTTGGAACTCTTTCAAGGTAAAAGAAGAAAATATTACATCGGAACCATTCGCATTTATTCAGAATTGATCGACATAAATGGTGACTGTATATTTAGACGAGGGATGTCTGTCATGTGCCACAAAAATAATATGTCACACCTCAGGAATCCAAACGGCCGTTGGTGTGTTTCAATTATTTTTTTTTGGCGTTGAAATTATTCAGAAAATTTCAAAATATATCATTCATATGCCACATTTGGGGATTATGTAGATGGTTACAAAAGGTAAATTTAAGGACAAATCAAATGTATATATTTTCAATTAATACTTTGTTTGACCATTAAGTTGGTCAGCATTGTGTGGCATTATGCATTTAATGTATTACTGCAGTATTTCCTTAATATCACCATACAAAATAGCTGAAACAGTATTTGGAATTAATGTAACAGCTCAAAGCCACAGTGTGTTACAAACACTCAGTAATAGGAGTAAATAATATTTTTATACAGATATGTATGAGTGTGTGTTTGTATTTGTGTGTGTGTGAGTGTGTGTGTAGTAATTGATGTTATATAAAGAGTTTTATATTTTCACCAAATTTACTTACTGGTAATACTTACATAATACTATTTGTCATCCACTAGAGGCTTTTATAGGAGATATGGCTGGCAATATACTTTGTTATATATCCTGCAATATTCTCCAGGAATATCGATT
Source organism: Peltospira smaragdina (assembly GCA_032361425.1). Lineage (NCBI taxonomy): Eukaryota > Metazoa > Mollusca > Gastropoda > Neomphalida > Peltospiridae > Peltospira > Peltospira smaragdina. Next base: position 11,080 of record JAUTBW010147568.1, on the reverse strand, counting down.
GGATATCGTATAAAACTATGGATGTGATTTTTTTTACAGGTGATTTACTAAAAGATATAATTAAAATGTTGTTCTAGAATTAAAAGTTAAAAAGCTTGATAATAGATGATTAAAAAAAACCTTCCTGTCCCTACCTGTGATATTGTAATTTGTCAGCACTTGTTGATAAAAATATAATAATCCTTGGCAAGCCTTGACTTTATACTGCTGTATTTCTCATGCTGATAAATTATAATATCACAGGACACCTGGGGAATATCTCTGTGTAGCTGAGCTGTATAGCTTGTTATGACTGTGATAATGGTTTCTTATTTCTGTTGCATTTTATGAGTGTGTTATTGCTTTTGTAATAACAGTTATATTCCCCCTGATTTTCTAAGATGTATATTATATTTGTCTTATGTTATTACTTTACCGACTTTGAGCTACAAATTATTACAATAGTACAATGGAAAATGTTCACATTTTCTATTATTGGATCATTATCGGAAATATTATTTTATAGGTGTGTCTTTTTTTTTTTTTTTTTTTTTTTTTTTTTTTTTTTTTTTTTTTTTTTAATGAAAACAATGGGTTTCAGAGTGGAGAATGCAGAAGTAATTGAGTTTTGAAACATTCCAATTGTTAGATTTATTCGAATATTTTCAAACAGTACTGGTAGATCATGTGATGTGGTCATTGTTTTCTTTGTTGTGAATAATGAAGTACAAAGACCATTTTTAGATATTATCTGTTGAAACATCAGTTTAATTTTAAGTTCACTGGATCTCTTAATCCATTCTCAATTTAATATAAATATGAATGACTAACAGTTCAGCTTGCTCCAAAACCATACCTCTGCAGTGCAGAACTAAAAGGTTAATTTGACAAATTAACATTACTTCAAATGTTCACCATTATGAGTCTGATAATGTCTGATTAGATTCAAATTCAGCAACAGCTGCTTACCCACATGTGGATTTAGCTGCTGTATTTCAACTGCTATAAAACCAAACCAAAATGCACTTTCAAATGGCAGTAATAATCCATTTCCTTTTCAAAGTTAATTTCAATAATGTTATCTGCAAAATAATAAATTGTGAAATCAATAACACCACCTACTGAGTTAATTTCAATATTGTTATCTGTCACCTAACAGTGTGAAAGTCTGCAATAGTTCCTGCCCTTGTACAGCACTACCAACCAATGCTGACCCTCTTCAGAGCACTTGCAGTTATCAGCAGCTGGACAGTCAGTGATTGTGTCATCCTCCACTCTTTTATTAAATTAATTATTAATTATTCTTCATTACAGGGTGAAATACTGCAAGTAAAACACTCGCTTGGCCATATGGCAAGTAGATTATTTTGTCAACATCAGGGTGTCACAATAGCAATTTTTTTAATAATGTAACATTTAGTTGACAAAGCAACTAATGATCGGAAATTGGTGAAAAATGAAGTCACCCGAGTAATGCAATATTACACCCAGAATTGCGTGGCTATTTGTTAATAAAGCCTGACTAAATACTATCAATGCTTGGAGTTACATGGCCATGACCTCATGTTTATTTCTGACTCATCTGACTGAGGGAAATGGGCTTGTGTCTTCTTGAAACCAGAGGGTGTGTTGGTGACAGAGATTCACCACAGACTTTGTCTCAGTTCAACCACCATGCTCTCCACTTCAACTGCAATGTTCTGATGTTTATTTTAATCACTGAAAGAAATATTATAAGTTGTTTCTGAGATGGTAGACCATTATAGGGCCAATTGCTTTTCTGAAGAAACATTTCTTTGAACTTATTAGCTTAGAGTATAAGCAACAAAGTTTGGCATTTAAATTTCAATACTGATTGTGTTTTATTATGTTTGAATATCAATAATAATAATATATGTTAAGTGGCAAGTTAAACGTTTCAGTTGGCTAGTATAAATTTTTTTAATTCACTAGCCAATCGGCAAATAACTTTAATACTATGCATTTTTTTTTAATGCATTTAATTAATTTGTGGATCTTGTCTTGTTAACTGGTTCACTGAGAGTATTTTAGTTATTTAGTATGAATTTTTATAAAGTATTTATAGGCATTAATTATTTTGGAATCCTGAAACCAGTTTTGCTCAAATGGCAATCGATTGCTCCTGATAAAATCTGCTGTTAAAGACTCTTGAGAGCTTTCTGAAATGTAAGTTACAAAGTTGTTATGTTTCCTGGAATACAACATAGCGCAGAGCTGGAGCATCTACTCATGGCATGGTAGATCATCAGACAGAAGGAAGGAACTGTTTATTTAACAACGCACTCAACACATTGGTGTATGGTTATATGGAATGAGGCATATGGTTAAGGACCATCTAGAGAGAGGAAACCCACTGCCGCCACATAGGCTACTCTTTGCAATCAGCAAAAGAGACATTCCTGAGTGTGCCACATATGTTGAATTGGCCTTCAGATAATATTTATTTAAATATCTGTTTTACTTGTTCAGGATGCCAGTGTTGAATTCCTGTTTACAGAGTTTTTCAGACATTAAGAGGATCAGAAACTTAGCGCTGTCTTAAATAAGAAAACATTATTAAAGTTTAGTTGCAAAAACATTTGATCGTCAGAAACAAATTATAGTAACAGCAGAACTTGGGATGTATATGTGCCTTTCTTGTGACCAGAGCATTGTGTTCTACATGATGTATCGTTTTCACAAAATAAATGAGTGCAATGAATAAGAATATTAAAAATTAAATAAAAAACATCAAAAGATGTGTCATGCGTTGTAAAATCTATGACCAATATTTCTTTAATTTGTTTTGAGTAAATGTTGTCAAAGACTGTTAAGTTTGAAAGATTTGATGTAATTTTTGACATAACAACACTTAATAAGGGGAATCCCCTTTTCATTTTTAAAGTTCCAGTCTGGATTGCATATGTGCTAATACAGATTATTTTATTACACAACTTTGATGTTTGTATCAGTATAGTAAGATTAGTCAGGTATGTAATAAAATATTAAGCTGGGAGAAAACGCCCAGATTTTGGTTAATAATACAGACCAATATTAAACATAGCAGCAAAGTAAAAATAAACAAGTTCAGCAGGTCTGTAGTTTGCATTGAGTTTTGACAGTTATTTATTAAAAAAAATACAGTGCCTTTTAAACAGTTTACGTTCTTTTTGTATGCATTTCAAAGCATGATGTCCCTCTCTTATTTCACTTTATTTTTTATTGTTTGCTGTTTTAAATAAAGCTATTGTGCACACATCCCATGGTTTATGTTGTTATTTACAGCTTGTCTAGGCTCTGAACGGTGAGATCTGGCAGTCACTGAATAAAACGTTTCTCTCTTCCTCCCTCCCTCCCTACCTCTATCTGTACCAATGGGTGATGCACTAAAGACAAACAACAAACTCATTTATCTTCACTCACACTTTATTTACATTTGCAAAGTTAAACTAAAAATACATGTTTATACTGGTTTATACTGATCTTGATGATCGAACTCAAATAGCAAAGTCGTGAGTTTGAGTACATTACAAAGTTTTAGTCTTTATTAAAACATAATAATTTATATTTATATATTTAAAATAATAAATAATCCAGATATTTAATTAATCAAAACACATTTTAAGGACTTTAAAAAGTGAACATAGATCACAGTTTAAAATACAATTCTGTTTCTATAAATCAAGAGAAATATTTCTTAACATTTCTGCTGACAGTAACATTCCTCTTAGGTGCAGTTATTAATCATTTCACTCATGTTTACACTGAAGGGTTAAGCTTGACTGTCTGGGGCAAATATTCCACAAATACCTGGTGAAAATGTTCAAGACAAACGGATGCAATTATGGCTCACTGGTGTAAGCACATCTGATGCCCAGAGATCAATCCAAGGTAGTAGTATCTGGGAAAACATTCCCAATGCAAGTAGCCTATAACGTGAACAAACACCTGTTGAGTGCATTATACAATAAATTATAATTACAATTAAATCTTAAATACTCCATACTTTTAGTATGTTTTGCTGGCCTGTGACCAATTTCAACAGAAAGACATGGCTCAGTGGTGAAGCATCCAATCAAAATGCAGTCACTGAAACATTGTTTCTATTATACTATAGAATGGTACAAGAACATATAAAAGCTGTTACTTTAAAATAGTTCAACAAGTGACAAAAGCAGGTTGTTATTTCATGATCTTAGTAGTCCCTAAGCATGTCCAATACCGTATGACCATAAATAAAAGGTGCTAAGCTGTTCCTGTCCTGACAGTTCATGATTACTTTTATGCAATGCCATTCACTTCTTATATTAAATCCTCTTTTCAAAGCTAGATGAAGGTTTAGTGGTTTATGGGGTGGTTGGATGCATTATAGTAGTGATATTATCACTGGTAATTGTTGATTTATGGTCGTCTCGACATAAGACTGGAATGTAACCTCTGACAGAAATGGTTATTAATGTTATTAGAATAAACATTTTAAAATTTGATAATTTCAGTCTGATGTATACAAAATGCACTAAGATTTGGCACTGTAAATATATCAAACTACATTCCGGAATGTTCAGTAACATGATTCTGAGCAATTTTACAGAAGTCCAAAGATGCTAATTTTCACACACAATAAGGACGGATTATGAACTACACAAATTTCTAAAGTCATTATATAAAAACTGTATCACATTAACAGGTTGTGTGAAATCAAAGCAGCAGTGAAGACATGATTAGATTCGTACATAAAATACTGAAAGATGTTTCTATTAAAAAAAATTCAGACGGCTCAAAAATACATTTCTTAACAGGGTGTTAAATGACTTTTTTTTATTAATTTAAAAACCAAATAAGTAACAGCATGAAATAATTCATTAACTGGGATTTTAAATACAGGTATGCAGTAATTTTTATACAGGAATGTGTATGTAGTTTTACAACTTAAAACAACTTTGTGTCACAGATCCCAAATACAGTAATTACTTGAGTAGAATATTTTTTGTCAATTAAAGCTGATACTAAATTATGCCTTGATCAAAGTTACTTGCAGCACTTTTCTCATATGGTTTTAGTTCATAATGTAGCCACATCACATTCTAGAATCATCACAGACATGCAGTAACAACACAACTAGCTATAAATAAACACATTGTAATTGTAATTGTGGACAGATTCTAACATCATTGAGCTAAACGGGCATAAAGGATGTTGAACTTTGTGGTTAAACTTGCCATTGAAAGAAGTGAACAAGAAATGTTAAGGAAGCCATTTCTAACATTATAGATACCTGTATGGAAGTATAATGCAGTTTGAATAATTTAAATAACAGATCAAGAAACAGATATACACCACGAACAACTTCTGTAAGAAAATATATATAGTAAATAATACTTTAAAAATTTTTTTAAACATATTTATTTGAAGGAAAGGACTACAATGATAACAAACTTCAGAATGTCCCTTTAAAAGCAGATAAATCCTGCACCACTGAGAAAGCTTAAATAAAATAAAATGCTATCCTACTGAAACAAAGATTAAAACCCCATCAGAAGTTTTTTTTACTCATTAAGTTTATCTTCTTCCTCTAAATCTATTAATATGCATGCACAAAATGAATACATCAATTGTAACAATAAATAATATTTAAATTGATAACAAATGTAAAACCAGGACATAGAAAGATTTCACACTGGATACAAGTTTTATCTATATACATACTTAAAATAAATGTTTAACAACACATGATTATATCAACAAACACTAATATTTTAACTTGAGCTATGCACCACCTAATTCAAACAATGCTGCATCTGGCAAATTCTTCACATAAAAATTAATAGCAACATATACCCTGCATGTGTATCTTCCTCATCTCAAAATACTGTATAATTGTTACCTCTGGAAATTATTGTGTTTGATAATGAATGTTTTTGTTTTAGTGTGTACGTATACATGCATCACTATTAATACCATAAACCTAAATCAGTATTTTCAATAAACAACTACAATGTGCATAATTTAAGAAATAAATATGTATTGTTTGATGTATGGGAGTGTGTATATTTGTTTGTAAATATGTGTATGACTGTGTACACATATATTCATACAAACTTTGTATACATGTATACACATATATACATGTATGTGTTGCTATTTACATTCTACACTGCACATTTATTACGAGTAAATATCTTATGTTAAGGTAATATTATGTTAAGTATGTGCCAAATAATCAGCTTTAAACAACAATTATTATTTATAAACAACAATACAAGGCTGTAACAAATTATTCAAATGTATTTTGCAAATTACTTGAATTAATTGACCGGTATACAGTTCTGTATGTAACAGGTGCATGTGCATTAACATACATAACAACAACAGTTGATAATTTTAACATAACTAATGACAACATCTTTGTTAATGGATTTTTAAACAGTTTTAACAGTTCAACTAAACTTTCCAAACCAGCAGGTTCAAAGTGTATTTCTAGTTATCATTTAACAACTATGATACCTTTTACATAAGTAATTCAACCATAGATTTGTAATTATCATTAGGTGTGGGGGTGGAGAATCTGTTAGTCCTAGGATGGCTAGAGTAGAAACTGGGTAGAAACTGAGATGGCTAGAGTAGACCAACTTGGTTTTCAAAAAAAAAATATATATATACCGGTAGGCTATATTTTAACATGGCAGGGCATCATGCCTTGATAGTCTAGCACCATACTGCCCCCCGTCAGCACCATCTTGCCCTGTTACCATCAACAAAAAAAGAAAAAGAAAAAAAAAAAAAAAAATTCCTCTTCATCTTCATCATATGATTATTTTTGTTTATTTTGTCAGAAATTACCCCAAAAAGCAAACACAAGTGCACTCAAGCATCAGGTTTCTTTATTAATAAAATGCAAACTATCATTATTTGTTATACACTTTGGTAGGGTTTGGTTATTTTGAAGAACTTATCACGATGTCAGTGTTCAGTAGTATTTAAGAAACTTGACTTTGATCCTCCTCAATTTGTGGTCCTTAGCACTAAAGATTTTTTCCTGAAAATAGCGAAAATACCCCCAAATAGTTTACTTTACCACGCCTTGCCACATTCCTACGGAAAGACTAGTTATATATAGTCGAATACTTTGAATAGTGTTTTAAATATTTACAATAACAGTACCAACAACAATAACAATGATAATAAAATAATAAAACAAAACAAAAAATTAAGTTTTAGATAAATAATGTATAATTTGTAAAATTCAGTGAAAATTATACATTTACAAAAATGGATTTCAAAATTTTAAAACACTTCAAAACAAAAACTAAAGTTTACTTTATACAAATGAAATAAATAATAACTACTTTCCAACTAGCTGAAATTTTTTTTATTGTTAATAATATTACTCAATGAAATACTGCTTCTATATGGATTCCCTCATAATAAAATTTAATAACTAATAATACTTTATTATTATTATTATTATTATTATTATTATTATTATTATTATTATTATTATTATTATTATTATTCACAAGAAGTAGTGAAAATAATTTTAAAAAATGAATTAATCTATCTAAATTTACAACAATTAAATTATGTTCTTTTTCACTGCGTTTTTTAATTGTCTATATTTAAGTGAAATATTTTTACATACATAGTAAGCACATCATTTTTCTTTTGATATATAAAATTGATATTAGTAAAAAAAAAAAGAGAAAAAAAAGAAGCAAAGTATATTTTATTAAAAAAATTACATAAAAATACAGATGGACGGAATACAAAAATATTGGCACAATAAAATTTAACAAATTGAGTTGAAACCAGTAACATAAATCTGTAGAAAAACACATTATTAAACACTCTAAGACTAGGTAAGGTATTAAAATGTTAAAACATTCCATAAATATTAATACCAAATAAATTGAAAACAAATTCTCTGAAATCAAGTATATTGTAATGATGTTAAAACCACAGCATCTGGAATATGTTTATTATAAAAGTTCATATACTAGCAAAACTGCACTTTTACCTTACTTGTGAACTGTTGCATTTGATGTCCATTTAAAAAATGCTTGCTGTACAGCTTAAATAAAATTCACCATTATATAATGCAGCAGATACAATATGTTTAGCGAATGACAGTGTTAATGCCAGTAACAGCATATGAAAATAGATTTCCCACTGTTAATCGTTTTGAATCCCACATTTGCAATACACAAATGAGAACAGAATTTAAAGGGCATCTGCTACACGAATATTGTGGAATATTGTGTTTGTTGTGGAGTTTGATAACAAGTGCTAAGTGATGTGTGTAACCACTTGAGCACTTAATGTAATTTGATTAACTGGTCCAAAGGAATAAATAATATAACTATTCCAGAAAGTGTACTTTTAACTTCAGGATTAACCTGTTTTCATTTAACTTAACAGAAATAGTTATCACTTAGTATCATCAGTCATGATTCGTTATACAAGGAACTGTAAAATGACAAAAATATCTGATCCTGCAGATAACGTGTCAAAGTAATACACTAAATATATGTCTTGCATGCTTCAAAAACAAGTGATATATACACCATACACAATCTTTTGGCTGTAATAAATGATATACACTAAGTTAAAAATAAATATGTAATTAAAATGGTTTTCTTGATATAATCAATATCACTCTATTTACATTTGTGAATTAACTGTGTTCAAAATGTGTTAATACATTTTTTTTTAACCTATTAAAGATGGTCTACAAAAAATACACAACACCAACTGATTATAGTAATTACTGATAAATTAAATACCGGTAGTAAAGTATAAATTCACACCATTATTGTTTGGTGCTGTTTTTCTGTTAAATGTATCACAACACAATTTTACTATTCAATGATGCTAAGATCTTTTTAGTTTCAGATTAAACCTGTGATAGTTTTAATTTTTATCGCAATGATTTTATCCTGACTCAATGAAATAATGTTAAAATCTAAAGGAGCTTTTAATTATTAGTTTATTAGTAAAACTAATAAGAAACTAAAAGTTACCACCAACTTTGTTCAGAACAAATAATTTGCAGGTTCTAATTACACCAACATACTGCAGTAATAACTGGGCTTAGCATTTACTGGTAGCAAAATAAGCCCAACTTAATTCTATGTAGGTTGTTTTTAACCTTCTGACTACTACAGGCGAGATATCTAGCCCAAAGTCATGAAAGCAGAGTCTGCAAAGGCAGATCGTAATATGTCCCTTTAATACGATTTTTCCGCCATTTAGTACCCAGAAATACCTACTGTGCATGCCCAGGCAACAGGAACTAGGTCACTGCGTTTATGGCTTTAGTTTGTTTTAGTTAGTTTTTCCAAAAATATTAAGAAATATTGATTTAAAAATGTGATTTTCTTCGGCTGTTTTCATTTGACAGTAATGATGGAATGTCACAATCACTTTGAGGAATTGATAACTGTTTGAATCACTAATTTTGATATTTTATGCACATCGAAAGTTGTGAAATGGCCAACAAAACACCGAAGTTTCATTCAGGAAAAAATGGGGTCAACAAAGTACATGGATTATTAATAATGGATGATTTGCCAGACAACTGGCTTCTTGTGTATGTAAGTAAGGCCGACTTCACTTCTTTTTTTTGCGCAATTTTGATTGATTTTAACTGGGATAAAATGTTACCTAAACATGAAATGTTTTTGAAAATAATTTGTACTACCAGTTCACACACATTATTATATATTTTTACCTATTTTTTTTATTTAGTAAATTATCGAAAATGTTGGATTTGTGCACCTACTAAAACCGTTTTTTTTTTTTTTACAAAAAGTAAATCAGTAGTCAGAAGGTTAAGACTAAATGTATTTTCTAGGACAAGTGTGTGACACTTAGATGGATATTATTCAGGAAGGGAACACATATTAACTTTAACGTGTCGAGAAAATCAGTTTCTAGTACTGGTCAGTTTGTAAACAATGTTTTGTTTCACTTTCAGTAACTCATCAGTCTGTCAGTCATTAATATTTTGAATGTTCATAAACATGTTTGCCAATGATTACATTATGACTTCAGGTTGATATATATTCATCAGTATGGTACTTTTTTGTTATAAAATAATTATAATGCTGACAATGCTGTTAATAAAACTGTGTTACTTACTTATCCACACTGTAAAAACCAATTATTTAGATAATACAGAAAACCATGTTCCCTGAGAAAGGTAACTCAGGGCTGTTGAAACATTTCTCAAGATATTCATTTGTTTATTTAACAATGCACTTAATAATTTATCTACCAAATTGAACAGAGGCACTGCAAATAAATCATTAGCTTACAGACAAATCATTTATCAGCTAGTTTTTACTTTTCTAAACCACATCAGCAAGGAACATAACCACTGACTGGCTTGTGTCATTTAAGTAATTTTTAAATGAACATATCAAATGAAACTATAAATAATGACCATTTATGTTTACTATTAGATCTGAGCGCAATCAAAACACCAGCAATGTTTTTTAATTTGATAACATCTACTCTAGTATTTTCAACATGGGATGGTTGTAAAGCAATATTCTGAAGTACAATTTGTGAAATGATACATTTCACATGAAGTGAGAAGGAATGTGTACACCTCTGGCTGGTGGCGGTTCACTGAGTACTGGGAGCAGCTATGGCCTGGAATGTCTTGGTCTGCTGGACGACAGTGGGAAGTGGGTGCTGATGCTGATGCTGCTGATGCTGCTGCTGTAGCTGCTGAACCGGCTGCACCTGCTGGCTCCACGAGTACATCTGTTGAGCAACTGTGTACACATACTCAATTGTTGGCCTGCGCTCGGGGTCTGGATTAATACACATGCCAACTAGTTCCCGCAGCTGTGTAATAAAATAATTATCTAATGTAAATATTGTGCTTAAAGGACAGTTCCAGACCATATACTAAAATTCCACATTATTTAATTAAATGTTTTCTTAATTCACTGCAAGAAAACTTCAAACCGACAAATATATCTATAATAAAGAAAATCGTAATTGAAAGTGTAAAAACTTATTTTTTCCGGAAACGCCCGAGTCTAATTTCACTCAACCACGATTCACCATCAAAAAGCCGTGACGTCATGGAGGG
>JAUTBW010147457.1:0-13364 GCA_032361425.1 Peltospira smaragdina | reverse complement strand
GGCTAGACAACTGCAAACGAGTGGTTCATTGTTCAACCTAAGCTTTGGCGATATCAATAGTGGTAACTGGCGGCCATAATTAATCTCATAACAAACAACAGAACAAAACGACATGATTCTTGAAAATCGTATATCCTAATACATGAAAATAAAAATCAACATTTTAAATTTATTTAACCTCGAAAATAAAAAACGCAAAATGTTTTCAGTCCCCAAACCACGAAAATTTAAGGCCACGAAAATGTCTGGTTATACGGTATACCAAATATAGTATTTAAATTATGTCATCCTGTATGCATTATTTATTATGTGCATTATAAGACATGTTTTGGGATATACAGCTTAACCTGTGCATTATAAAACATGTTTTGGCATATATGGTTTGTTTTCATGTTGAAAAGTGTTCATGAAAAATAAATATGGTGGCACAGTGGATGCTCATGAGGAGCCATTAACACACTGACTGCCGCCTATGAGTAGATTTATAAACTGAATATGCCAGTACCAGGGCTTATTTTGGGATGAAAATAGCTGTAGCCCAAAAAATTAGCCAAATATAATTTTTATTAGCCATATTCAATTTATATTAGCCAAACAATTGGAAGTAAATGCTAAATGTACTGGTATACAACTTTTTCTAGTCCTTTTTTTCTGGTACAATAAGTGAATGAATGGATCAGTGTTTAATAACAACCCATCTGGGTGTAAGACGTTGGTTTAGCAGGAGACCTGGGTAAGAAAAACTGATTTGTCCAAACAACAGGGGATTTATTTAAGAAAGTTATTAAACACTTTTAATCATAGAAATAGGGACTATTTGCGTTTTTCTGTCAAACATACAAATTCAGTAAATCATTGGAGCAATACTGTATATATGGAATCATAAGTATATAAAGTAAAATAAATAAACAAATAAATAAATAAACAAATAAATAAAAACACACGATTTAAATAAAAACACTATTTTGATATTAATATTATTTAATTTCTCAATCCACTTATTAATTTTATTATTATTATTATTATTATTATTATTATTATTATTATTATTATTATTATTATTATTATCATCATCATTAGCTGCTGCTGCAGCAGCAGAACGTAAAATAAGCAGTAAATGTTTGAAACCATACAGATAAGATAAATGTTTGTCAAAGCTGAAAAACACTTCTCCACGTGTTCTGGTCTACTGTCTAGTGAAGCTGTAAATTTTTTCAATAGTCTCTTGCAAAAAGAGGAAAATCTAAGATCATTAAAATTGCTTAGCAATGTTTTTTTTTAGCCAAACTCCGATTTTATTAGCCATATTGTTTTAAAATTAGCCGTTTTTACTACATTTAATTTTTTTCCATTTAATCATTTTATTTTACACCTTTTTCTGACATCCAATAGCCGATTTTTATTTTGTGCTGGGGTGTCGTTAAACATTCATTCATTCATTTAAAATTAGCCATACACCACTACCCGGATTTGCGACTAAGATCGTAAAAGAGGATTCTCTTACGTGTTAAATGGTCGTTGTAAAACCCACTCGGTTGGGCATTCTACTTCTTCAAACAGCTTGAAATTTTCATAGTGGCTAATTTAAATGATGTATTATTAGAGACCTTTCGACTGTGTAGTTCAGGTGCACTGAAAACAAATTTAGCTTTGAGGAAAAAAATCATGTTAATTTCGTTTGCTTTGCATGAGTTTGTCGAAAAAAATGGGCGATAACTCGAAAGCGAAATGACATTGATGCCCTTATATGGCGAACTGGCAAGTGGTGTATTGTCTAATCTGGCTACTGACAGTGCAAGCCCTGCAATACAAGTTAATTTATTGTAAAATCAATACTATATTATGTTAGTATTGTTACATTAATGATTCTGGCAATGGAGTTTAAGCCACATTTCACTGGATTAACGTTCGAGGTTCATTGAATGTCCAAAGGTGAAATAACAGACCAAAGACATAAATCTTGATTAACTAGGTAAAACCCAATACTGGGAAATAGTATGAATAGAAAGGGTCCACCAGGTGGGATTGATCTGAAGACCTACCAAGGGATGATGAGCGAGACCTACACTTGTCTTAGCACCTTGGGTTATTATTATAAAATGAACATTATTAACACAACATTGTACAAGGAAGGTTGGTGAATCATTGATTTAAAACTGAGACGCCCAGCCTAAAAAGTGAGATTCTGATCTCACACTCGGACTCGGCACCAGTCATCATGATCATCAGATGAATAATTGACTTTTAAAAAATATATATATCATATTATTATGACATTACCTTCCAGAGAAAACGCGTTGTCAGGTTTAGTTTCAACCATTCTTTATGTTTCTTTGCCAGCTTAATACACTATGTTTCAAATACACAATCTCAATAACGGTTCTGACAATCAACTTCCTAAGTGGCAGCCATTGATATAATTCGGAATACCTCGGATCCTATCAGTAACTGCTATTTCATTAATGTTCCCCGTTGTATTGTCATATGGTAAACTATTGACCAAATTTCAGTCTTTGTTTATGGCATTCGGGATATTTCGTAATATTTCGGCAAGTTACGGATAAATGCGTCAAGAGGCGTTTCACAAATGAGTCAGGATAATATATTATTTCCTCATATGACCATTAAAAAATGTATATCATTGCTATAGCCATTATTTATATACAAAACATGACCACATAGTGTGTGATTGGTTTAATTTATATTATTTAGCCTAAGTAGGTCTAAGCAAAAACATTAAATTCTGATTGTACGTAAAAATGTCAGTTGCGACTGAAAAGACGTAATTTTTACATTAACAAATTTATGCTTATTATTATTTTTTTATTATTATTATTTATTTATTTTATATTTCTACCGATCATTATCGATTGGTTAGCAGTAGACAGTAACTGGTACGCTATTTATGAAAAAAGAATACCAGTTTAGTTTAACGACTGCGCTACCTGTCGACAAAAGTTGAAAAATCTGAGCGAAGTAAACCCTCGTGACGATTATCAGTAACACCCTAAACAGGTACACTAAAAGGTGACCAGTCCTTCGTGTATTAGATACGCCTACTTGACAGCTTACATTTGTTACAGATTTAATTGAAGAGTTTTTGAAAAAAATTCAAACGTAGGCTAATTTGATTAAAAAAATATTTCATTTATGATTTGCATTTGATTTTGATGACCCGGAAATGAAGTGGTTTACTGTTTAGTGTTTAGCTTATACATTTTATGTCGGAAATCTTATCATAACTAGGCCTATTAATTATTATGATATTTATAGATGTTATAACTTTTCAACGTAAATGTACTATGTAGTAAAATAATCATTATTATTTGAAAACAACTGGCAACTGCCACTTTGTTTTAAATAGGCCCTATTTGTTATAATTTATTGTACTATCATATAAATTCGAACATAATTAGTTTTCAAACAGCATATGCATTTTTCCACGTGCATACTAAATGTGTGATGTTAGCAAACACCGCAAATTGACAGGAAGAGTTTGTACATCATTTGCTACAAAAATGTTGTGTGTAAAACTTCCATGTGTAACTCAGACTAACTGTAAGTATGACAATTAATTTATTGAAAACCACTGTTAATTAATCACTGCCCAGGTTTTTGGGTACACACCGTCATGTAAATGGGTTGTTCTCGGAAATTGTAATATTTCTGTGACATAAGCACCTGAAAATAAACATTCTTCAAAGTCTCACAATGTCTAAACTATAGCTAAAACTCATAAACAGGGTGTAGAGCAAGTGAAAAGGTAGTTTATTCACTTGTTTAAATGTGGTGTGTGATCCAGTAACGTGATTCAACAAAATTAAATGTTGCAACATGGAAACCAAACATAATGTTTAAAAACAACCTTAAAGGAAGGCTGTGGTCTACATGTACTGCCGTAATAAGCAATGTATAATATGTAATTAATACATACCAAAATAACAGCTGAATATGGATAAGAAGTCGGTTATAATTAACAATTAAAATGGAACTACTTTGTTATGTGCATTAATAGTTCTTTGGCTAGTCATCTGAAGTGTGTGTGACATCGGACCTGAACAAAGCCAGCCGAATGCCTATTTAGCATGTGAGAATACATTAGATTTTACCAATGCGTAATTTTACTTCCATATCTATTATGGGTAAAAAATTTTTTTTTAAATTTAGTTATTCAGTACTACAAAATAGTATAAAATAGCAGAAAATCGGTTCCAGGTATCAGCTGTATAGCTCGCAACTTGTTTCATCAAAAACAATACATGGACATCCGTAAGGCTGCCATCAAAAAGGTTTCCAGTGCCGGCGACACAACAGTTACAAGGAATGAATTCGTAATATGTGATACCATTTGTAAATATGTTTATGTTTCCAAGTAACTATTTTAATTAGTTCAAAGATTTTAAAAAGTTACAGTGTTGCTTGTTAACTGTGTTACAATCGGCAAGCCGTAGTTTGGTCTATTTATAGAAACTATGGCGTGTGCAGCACATCTGAACTCGATGTCAGATTTTTTTCTTCTGCAACCAGTAACGTGTTTAATTTCTGTCTGTTTCATTGCCTGTATTTTATTACATACCTTATCAATCTTACTATACTAATACAAACATGAAAACTGTGCAGTAAAATAATCTGTATATAGCACATGTGCAATTGGGACTTGAACTTTTATGTGGGGAATCCCCTTGTTGTTGTTTTAACGTTATGACATCAAATCTGCTTTTAAACTTACCAGTCTGTGACAGCATTTACTTTCACACATTAAAGACGTATTGGTGAAAATTTTTACAACACATGAAACATCTTTTCATATTTAGAATAAAGATTATAAATGTTAACAAAAATTGTAGGTATGTAATAAACACAGAACCTCACTTGCATTATTTTTATACCTGTTTTTCGCACTTGTTTATTTTGCACAAGAATGTTCCACTAGACCTGTGGTCTGATGGTATATATCCTTGCGCAAAATAAATGAACAAGTATGTCAACCAACAATATTTTTAATTCAGTTAATGATGCAGACTGTTGGTTTGGACTTACATATAAGGCACTTATTCTTTAGATTTGTGGAAAGTTGAGGTGAACTTATTGATATTTCCGGTAAAACATGATAGCACTAATAAAACTGATCACTACTAATGAACGTGTGCAATTCATGTTTTTATTGTCAGCTATTTCACTTTCAGCTGCCAGTGTGATCTAGATTCTAACCATAGTAAATTTCAACTGTGTAAATGCTGTCTTTGATGCTAGCTGACTTTCCTACGGTCTGCTTTTGAAGCATGCAGTCACACAAATCTTTTGCTTATTGAAAATAATGGTTATTTGTTGAATATTAACACATTATTATTTTTTAAGATATAGCAGTTTTAAACAAAAATGGCAAGGCATCATGGTACAGTTTTTGGTTAATGGCACCTAATGAATTTGATGTCTTAATCCATTGTCCTTCACTGTAGTACTTAGAACAATAAAAAATATAAACAAACTTCATGAAACCTTGTTACCCCCCACACATATTGTAATATTTATATTATTTTACAAGAGATTAAGTTGTGGTTAGGTGGAAGGATCTTAAATGGGAATTTATTAAGTGATAATTGGGAATAATAATGTATCAGATTGGGAATAGACTTTAGATGAATGGGGCCTGTAACAGGCCCTAGTATAAATGCTAGATGATACCTGATATAAAGACTATCATTATTCTAAAGGCATAAGAGAGAATATATTGCTTAAACAGGTGAATGTTTTGAGGATTTTGTTGAAGTTAAATGAAGTGCAAATTAACTTTTAACTAGGGGCCTACTATTGTCAACATTTGTTTTGTTAGTGATAGTGCTTATGCAGAAAATTATCACTGTTACTGTGAAAAAGTCTGGTTGGTGGGTTTTTTCCATGATTGAAATAGATATAAATACATTGGTTTAAACTACTTAGTAGAGTTGAATAGAGTGATGATCTAATTAAACCATTTTGCTATTATTTTAAATTATCTTTTAGGTATGTTGGAGATATCGAACAGCAAAAGAAATGGTGACTAATGTTTACGAAGTATGGCTAAAATAGATGGGCTCTAAGATCTAACAATGTTGCCAGTCTGGCTCATCTGTGCATTTGCATTGCCTGTGGTAGTTGTGATTGCCCTTCTTGGCTGCCTTCAATGTTTCAAGAGGAAACCAGCTTTTAAGGTAAGCATTTAAGATTAATAGTAAAATGTTCACGTGTAAATTAAATAAAACAATATACATAGCAATGAAATATATAAATCTACAGAATCCATAAAAGGGATATTTCACAGAAAAATTGTATTTTCACTGAATTTCAGCTACAATGAAAATATTAAAATGGTATTCACATTTCTGGCTGGAACTATGTTCAGGTTAACAAGTTCATGACTGAATTACCTCCTTTAGTAATTCTAGACATAATTTACATCTTCTAGATGTGAAATATCGGTATGTATGTAATTATTTAATTAAATAATAATAATCATTGAGAAACATAATAAATACAGTGTGTGCAATATACATATGTAGTTCATTTTCATTATACTTTTTAAATGGATAGTTTACACAGTATAAAGTTTATTAACCAAATGCTTAAAAGGTATATTTTAGTCATTTTGTTTTAAAATTGTTATATGACTGATGTGGCTGTGTGCAGGTTAAGTACCAAACTGGAGAAGTACATAACTTGACCTTGTCATATTTACTGTTTGTTTTTGCGTTACTGGTATTATAATTCCAAATTTTAATTCAGTATCACAACATTGTTCACAGCATTTCCACAATGAAGAAAGTACCACAGAGGCCAGAAGTAACCCAGGCTATTCTGCAGACTTCGATAGTTCAGATCACAGCATATCCACCTCAACAGAAATACAAATTGACCCTCTGCCTGACATCCTCACACAAGCTTCATCTCGCAAACCAAGGATAGGATGTGTAGAGAAAAGTAAACAGGATGCAACACTAAATCTGATTGGTGAGTTCTGGACACTTTCTTTAAAGGCAAATATTTCAGTAATGTTTAAATTTGTGAAACTAGTGATTAGTTTTCATTCGTAATCAGATCTATATCTATTGGTGTCTAAAAATAAACACTAATATTTTGTATTCACACATCTTTTTTAATATATACTGTAAATCAACTAAATTTTGTATTATGAAAATATTTCTAGCAGTCAACTATAGCCAAACTGTATATACAGTGTACTGTGACATCAGCTTCCATAACTGTATTAATAAAATAACTATATCATTGTTTTAGAGACGAGTTCAGTTGTTTGTTGTTTTAAGCCATAAATGGTATCCGCAGAGTAAAGAGTTAGCTTAACTATAAAGCTAACATCAGGATCACACAAAAGATGCACCATTTTCTCTATAGCGTATTTACATTTTGTTGTTTTCTTTTAAAAATTCACTTTATTTTTATTTTTCGGTAATCATACTACTGCAAGAATGATGTATTGAAATGGTTAGTTCAGCAGCGCAGTTTTTGCAGTACTTTGTTTCTTGCAAAACTTTAGTGATCTACAGTTTATTATTTTATAATTACAAAAGTGTATGCTTCTATGTACATGGAATAACAAAGATCACAATTCTGTTCCACATCAGTCAAACTGTGTATACTGTTGTTTGTGTTAGGATGTCGTCATTGTTATATGTTTAATAAATTAAGACATTATTTATTGGAGAACATTGGCTACATATAATATCAGTTTTCATTTTCAAAATCTGTGAGCTCTTAATGGTTAATTAATGAAACTCAAGTAAATAATAGAATTAAATTTATAATTATGTTTGTCTTGTATCATACAAATATACAAATTATTTTATTGCTTTAGCAACAAATCGCCCATTTCCTCGACGACAGCTAACATATTTAAAAGAATTAGGATCAGGATGGTTTGGCCAGGTAGGTAATAAACTGTAGTTGAATTTTATGTCAATTTCACTTTTCAGTTATGATGATAATCAATAATTTGGTCCAACAATATCAGTGTGTGCATGTGAGATAGAGGGAATATGGACATGTGGGAAGAGCTAATTTAAACAATATATCAAGTTTTGTGTAAAAAAAAAATGTGCATCCAAAAATTTAATAAATTGCTAGTTTTGACTCTTCTTTTGCACCCTTATCAGACTGCATATAGTTGGAGACCAAAATAATTATTCGGAACCTTTTTCTAATTCAAAACACATCTTCTTGTCAGCTGAAACACCACGACAACCAACTTAGTGAAGTCATCTGTTACATATACATGAGTTAAATATTAGTGTATAGAAACCTTGTAAACATATAAAAATGTTGTTGCAAACTTCTGGTTATGCATATCGGAAGTTTTCACTGTAGTTTTTACAAAACATATTATTTAGAATTTGACTTATTGTTTATCTACATTTTATCATTACATTTTTATAATATAAACAAAATATTTAATTTAACGACCCAGTTGACACATATTTAATCATCAGTTATATCAGTGTTGGAAACATTTTTAATTGGATAAAAAAACAACCTAGTGGCTACTTGACATCGACACTCGAGGTTTTTTCTCAATTGAAAATGTTTTCAACACTGATATAACTGTTAATAAAAAATGTTATGAGAGCGTCCTTACAAATTATAACAGTGGCATTAGTCCCTTTAATAAAAAATTCCCTCACCATTTTGCATATGTGATCATTATAGTAAATATATTTTTTAATAATTTGTTAAGATTATCGAGTCGGATGCAGAAATGATTTTGTCGGGGATTCCAAGGAGTCGTGTTGTGGTTAAAATAATGAAGGATGATGCATCCAAGCCAGAGCAGAAAGTGTTCCATGAAGAAGTTGCACCTTACAGGTAACTGCTTTGCATACAATTTAGTAATAGCATTCTTTTAGGAGACAACTGTACTGGACTGCTATGAAATAATAACTGAAATACAAGAAATACTTTTACTAATTGGACTATCAGCTAATTGAGTTCTGTTTAAGATGCAGAGATGGCTAATGCACTTTTGAGAGATTAACATATTTAGTAATAGCATTCTTTTAGGAGACAACTATATTGGACTGCTATGAAATAATAATTGAAATACAAGAAATACTTTTATTAACTAATTGGACTATCAGCAAGTTGAGTACTGTTTAAGATGCAGAGATGGCTAATTACTAATGCACTTTTGAGAGATTAACATATCACTGATTTAACATTTGAAAGCAATTTTTTCTGTTAAAGATTTATAGGGACATAATAAATAGAGGATTCATCACGTGTTTTTTAATATGGAAAAATATCAACCGAGTGTTAGTTAATCAGTATTTGTTGAGGTTCTGCCGAGACAAATACCGATCAACGTCACGAAATTGATATTATCCATATTAAAAACACAAGTAATGAATTCTATTTATCCTATAACATGTATAATGCAACATAGTTTGACGTCATGATTTTAACTGAATTTTACTAACATTTTACGTTCAGCTGTACAACCAATTATCAGTATACAAATTTACATACCATTATCACATGAGTTGATATATGAAAATATCAAATGGGTTTATGGCATGGATATCATGGTGAAGTTATAGGATAAATGGCTTTAATAATTAATAAAAATTTGAGTTACTGTAAAACCATAATGTCCTGGACTGTTTAGTACCTTGAACTTATAGAATTAAAAAAAACCCAGTTTATAAAAGTATAGTGTTATCTATCTATTCAAACTACTGAATACATGTTCTTTAATATAAAAAAAAAAAAAAAGTTTTAGTATTTTTTTTTTTTTTTTATTGATTATTAATGATAGATGTACAAAAATTCAAATTAAGTTCTATTATTAATTATTTCAGAGAGTTGGATCATGTTAATGTCCTCCGCCTATTAGGCCAGTGTAGAGAAACCACTCCTTTTCTTGTCATTTTGGAACATGCTCAAATGGTAAGGATTGGTCCATCATATACATTTGGCATTCAGAACAGTTTGGGTCAGTTAACAGATTCTGTATTTAGTTACTGAGATTTTCAATACTTAAAGTTACTATGTAGAGATTATTATTTAAATATTTAGAAAAGATGATCCAGTAATGTTATGTCTAACTGGCATGCTCCACTCCAAACTCATTGCGCTACTATCACTATCTAGGTAACATACAAAGGCTGAGTGTTATAACATGTTCTTTCATGGGGAGACCCGCTTCGCTTAAACAAAATGGCGAAATTTTAATTTAACGTTTGATGATATCCCTTTATAGTGAAGGCTAACAAGTGTAATTCAGGGACTGTAGTGCTTGTATGTTGTATTAGTAACCTATATTAAAATATGGTTAAATCATCAATGTAATTTTAAACATTTATGCATTAAACAATTTTAAAACTTCATGTTATCTAGTGACAACAGTTCAGTGCCAGTAATAAAAAATTTTTTTTTCTCAAGTGAGAATAATGTTATAAGTAACTTAAGAGTGTTTTTGCGACAACTGTTAATGCAGATAACAGTGTTAAAAATAGTTGTTAAAACATAGATCCTTTTTTCTTCTTTTAAAAAAGACAAAAAAAAAAACAGAAATTAAAGCATAAGTTTAACAAAATGGCACTTGGTCTCTATGGAAAATGTCACCTACACAGATGTGAGACTAACGTAAATTCAGAGAGACATGGCACATAATTCATAATTATGTAGAACTAACAAATTATTTTAGGAGACCACTATACTGGATTGGTAATATTGTGAAGTAATATTGCACATTAATCATGGATGATGCCCATTTGATGCATGGTTGGTCTTGAATCGGTTCTAAACAGTGAGTCATTGAGATTCATGTCACATGTCTAACACTGATAAAACTGCAGACAAAATTGGGTAGATGACATTGTTAAACAATTTATAACTAATAATGATGAATTAACCATGTTGTTTGCAGTAATTTTTTTCAATTTAACAAAACACTCAACATAATGTTATTAACAGTTATATTGGCATGCAGAAAAACATTTGAGGTTTGTTTTAATCCCTAGCATCCACTGTTAGGAATCAGTTTCAGATCAACTGTGTGTCAGGCAGACACTTTTACCACTAGACTGTTTTATTTTTATTTTCTATTTTTTAATTATTTTATATTAAACATTTGTTTTAAACATGATTTTAATATGATTTTAATAATATTAATGTATGTTTCAGGGAGACCTCAAGACATACTTGAGGCGGCAGAAACAGGAAGATGGCAGTTTACAGTATTCTCAACTTCTCAAGTTTGCCGTTGATGCTGCAAGTGGATTAGCTTGTTTGCATCGTCATGGTTACATACACCAGTGAGACTTCAATTTGTATAGTTTTCAATGTTCCAGTATTGAAATATCGTTGTAATTATTTTTAATATGTTTTAAAAGATTTATTCTAAGTATTATAGAGATATTAAACTTGTTCTTATTCTACTCAGACATAATTATCGGACTTTTCCTACTAAGAAAGTACTTGTAAAAGGGGAAGTAATAGAAACAAATCTGGTTAAAGTGATATATTTATACTGACATATATGATGAAACTGCAGAACTCGTTATTTGTTACTATTATGATAATAATTGTTTTGTTCAGGAAAAATATAATAAAAAAACAAATTAATATTATTATTTATTAAAAATAAATTTGTAATCCTTCCATCCTGTTTCCTTTTTCTTCCTTGAATTCCATCTCAGGCAGCTCCTCCTATTTTTTTAACTTCTTTCGCTGTCCATCTCCACTTTCCAGCACTTGACTTTCCATCTGTAACAAATGTTTGTCACCTCTGCTATCCCTGCTACACACCTGTCATTTCCAGTTAAATTTTTACTGTGGGCTTATTCCGAGAGTGTTCAGTAACTGCTTCTGACACTATTAAGAGGCACTTGTGACCTCCTACTGTACTCCCCTACTACCAGTGATAAACTACATTTTTAACTGATGGCCTGCAGTAGTTTTTCTAAGAAAAGTGCAGCATAACCCAGAAGCATAAATGTCTCTGATGATCTATGATCTGTCTTTATCAGTTTATAAGTAGGGATTTTCATCATAACCCTGTGTTCAGTACAGATTTTGTAATATATCAATAAAAAAAAAAAATTCTACCTTAAGGTCCAGACTATTGACATATTGGGTCAAAACATTAAAAACTAAACATTATGTATACCTTGATTACCTATATGTTGTGTTGAGAATTTTTTTTTTTTTATGAAGCCGTTAATGTGATATCTGCTGCCTGTTTTTCATAATGTTGTGTTAATTTCAGTGATTTTGCAGCACGATCTTGTCTTGTATTTGCTGACCTCACTGTTAAAGTTGGAGATTATGGAATCACAGAAGAAATGTTTCCAGTATGTAGTATCTTACTGAATGTTTTGCTTTATTTTATTTTACCTTTTCATTTTCAAATATGTTTGTTAAAATAAAATTTTAATAAAAGTTAATAATACATTTCTAAGAAGTCATCTTTAAAACACAAAAGCATAAAGTATCATCATAACTAGCAGAGACATCTGCAGATGTTAATGTGCAGTTTCAGACTTGGACACCAAATAATTATAAATTTATGATGAATTTAAAGCATGGCCAGTAAATGTTCATGTTTATTTATCTTATAGCAAGTAATGGTTGTTAAGATTGGTATGTTTATAGGACTACAGTCTAATAACTGTTATTCCATGGTTATTATTTACAGTGCATTTGACATCTTTACTGACAAACTATATATTAGAATCTGTTGCTCTGATTGGCATGGTATTTTACTTGCAGGTTATTGTGACTGCATGTCCAGCATTTTTAATGTTCAGATGCTTTTTTGATGCTTATATTTATTAAAATGGTGGCTGTGTTTTCAGGACGACTACTACTGCAGTCATGAGGAGCTGCTGCCTGTGCGGTGGATGGCTCCTGAGTCGCTGAGTCACCAGGCAGACATCTGGCAGACGGCCGTTATCACCAAGGAGGCTAACATTTGGTGAGTCATGAGTAGCTGGGAGTTCTAGAATTTTGGTAAATGTTACTTCCCATATGGTCAATAGATTTGACCATGCTTAAAATTCACTGTAGTTATACAATTATTTACTGGCCCAAGTCTAAAAATTGCTGGCCATGGACATCAGTCCACTGTATTCCAGAAGCCTTGGCTGCATGCATTAGAGGTTTTTATCAAAATATGAAAGCAGACCTACATCATATAGAACTTAGCACCAGTCATTTCTGTGATTGTGGAAATTATACTGAGGATAATTTTCACTTTTTCTTTGAATGTACTTTATTCATAAGGCAAAAATATCAACCAGTAAATTTACAATTAATTTTAAATGGTAAACGTGATCTAAATGATAAAGATAATAATGAAATATTTTTTAACGTAC
>JAUTBW010147346.1:0-13365 GCA_032361425.1 Peltospira smaragdina | reverse complement strand
TTTTTATCAAAATCATAATCGGTCGGGTTACAAATTTTAAAAATATTGGGTGATTTGACACGGAATGACCCACATATACTTGTAGGCTATATAAGGTGTATATTGATAAGTTGTCATAAACAGCAGTCAGTAACACTGTCACATTAATATAGGCAGTGTTATTAGGCAGACTGTAAACACAAGGCAGTCATCATGAACAACTGTTCATCATCAATACAGTGTTCGCAACAGTTACAACTCTGCCATGGCAGTCATCACTCTTAGTTATATTTAAAAACAAAAAAAACAACACTCCACTCCACTGTCGTAAAAAAAATGTAACTACTGCACAACATTACTATAATTATTATTATTATTATTATTATTATTATTACACATTTCTGTTGTGCTTTCAACAATTTGTATTGCTGTTATTGTTAATGTTATGTTACCTTTTACTAGTAATTGTGGTAATAATAATACAACTAAACAAATATTATTATTATTATTATTATTATTATTATTATTATTATTATTATTATTACTATTATTATTAAATGCTATAATTTTTAAAATATTATTATTTACTGATAAACTTAAAATTTTTATTAACGGTTATATCGGCGGCGGAAACATTTTTAATTAGAAAAATCGAGATAAACTATCTGAAAAGGATCATGCGACTGGTGGGTGCTATCATCACTACGCTATCGAAACACCCCGTGTGTGTTGGGGCGTGATATAGGTGGACAGAGAAAAGCATGCCCTCTTTATGATCCATTAACATGATCAAAGCGCCATCATCTCGCAGGTCTACAACCTGCCTTAGAAATCCTTATTTTTGATCTTACATTCAGTGAAAAAAAAACATGTTTTATTTATTGTATATTAATTAGAGGGACAACGTCCTGTCACTCATCGACTTGTATAACGCTTGGAAATTATTATTTTATATGCTTCAATCCACTCCAGCCTCCAGCACGGTCGCATCATAATATGGGTCAAAATTGCCAATTATTCTCAATTTATCTAGCTATCTGTCTCTTGATATATTGTCCACAGTATGTGCATAACCCTGTTTGTCGATTTCAACACGTGGGGGTGATTTCTGTTGTCTATACACAGTACAATTAACTTTCGACTTCTCTAACACACGCAGTACAACACTGTTGTCAACGGTAAACAATGGCCGCTTGTCCTCCAGCATGGCCGCCGGACCCTGAGTACACACACCCTACATGCTAGACACAATTTATGTTTTAGTTTTCGGGGATGATTATAAACGTAATGCAAAACAGCGCATTTGCGTGTAGTAAACACTCGGTGTCCTAGTAGGACAGGCAGCGCCACGTAGCAAATTAGTTCGCTGGACCCTCATGAAAATATCAATTTACATTGAAAATGTTTACATATTTAAATGCATCATGGTAGCATATACCAACTCTTCAAATCAACAAGTCATGGCAGTAATTTCCAGTTATTTGTCTCAGGTGGTATCTGTACTTTTCGGGAACGATGACCAGGAATAACACATTTTTGACACTATGTTTGCACACAAGTGACCAAGAAAGTTTGTTTACAAATTACCATTAAATTGCATAGTCTAAATTAAAGTTATGGTACAGAGTCGGAAGTGACCGATGGAACAACCAAGGCATTCAGCAGTATGCCCTATTGACCAAGGAAAGTCCATGTCATCTCAATGCGAATGAATGGTTACATCCAATAGAACTTCCATGTTGTACTCAGAAGGCTGAAATACTTAAATCAGACCTGTTACAAAATTAGACCATTTGTACCCTCAAATTTTCATCCCATGCCAACTGACAAGACCTCCATAATATCTCCAACTTTACTGACAAACAGGATAGAAATATAGCTTCTGATTCAAGTGTAATCCATTTCACTGGCTGTTCCATGAATCGCCTTCACTCTAACTGGAAAATGGCATTTACAATAAACAATTTGATGGCAACTTCTAAAGAATAAAACTTTTTAATCTGCTGTGAAATTAATTATGACTTTACTCATTATAAAGTTACAAGTCTATTCATCAATTTCCTTTTGACACGGACAAAACTGGGTGGTCATCTGAATAATCTCACTTGGACTGGTGAACCCTCCGTGTTGTTTTTAGTCAGTGCTCCACAACTAGTGTGATAAGCAATAGCGAACATAAGAGTACTTGCTGCTACCATTTTCGCCCAATGACCTGTTACCATGTGGCAGAAGCAAGTATCTTTTCTAATTATGATGTTAGTCCTATGGGATTATGGGGTTTTATACTTTGGTAAAATCTGATTACAGAAAAAAAATCAATAACAGGAAGCTCAGAGCAATGTTAAATTTAACACAAAACATTAGTAAAATCGCCCTTTATGCAAAAGAGAAAAAAGTATAAATCTTAAGACTAGTGCCTATAAGACGATTTGTAAAATTTTATACAATAGCACAAACACTTGCATACTTCTGGCATTTTATTCTGGACAGAAAGGAGCTGTGAATATAATTTAATCGTCACTTTCTAGTTTTTTTAAGAATGATGCCTTCTTCTGCTTAACACGTGCTCTGCGCTGGGCTAATGACAACTTGGCTTTGGTCCACCTGAAAAACAAATACATTTTAAAATGATTACAACTTGAACACCAATTTCTTTTTTTTTTAAATATATATACATTTGTAATGTAATCTGATTACCGCAGGTGAAATACCTCACCCAATGACATGAAAGCCAAATACAGTTTGTCTCTTGTAGTGTATCCCTTTAATAAGATTTTCTGCCATTTTGCACCCTGGAACATCTCATACTCTGTGTTTAGTGGTATGTTTGTTTGTTTTTTTTTTGTTTGTTTTTTTGTTTTTTTTTTGTTGTTGTTTTTTTAAATAATATTTAGCAATTTGTATTTCTTGGGTGTTATAGTTTGACAATGCCAAAATGCCTCAATCACTTGAGAAATTGATAACCTATTGAAACAGCAAAATGTATAATGTTATGAACATAACAAATTATGAAATAGCCGATGAAACATCGAAGTTGTTAAAAAAAAAAAAAGAGTCTACAAAGTACAAAGATTATAAATAACAGACATCGGGCTTCTAATGTACGTAAGAGTCCGGCATCGACATCTGCGATTGTTTATTTGGCTTGTATTGTGATAATACAACAAAAGCACGAAGCGCCAAATATGCAAGCTTTGGTGTTGGCAATTAACCATTTGGTGTTACATCAACTGTATTGGTGTGTGACAGTGGGGGGGGGTAATTAGTAATGTTTAAATTTTTTTTTTTTTTAAATGTTTTAAAACTTATTTTACGTGTATATTATGAGCAAGCTGTTAAAGCAAGAGCCTATCCTGGCAATACACTTCAGGAACCTGATATGTCTGTCGGGGTAGAACAAAAGTTCCAATTTATATTGTGATAAGCTACCGGGCTATTAAGTACCTAAATTGTAGTAGCCCAGCATCATTCTGGTAGCCCCAAAATACTTATATATACATAACATACATACATACACTAATAATGGGTTAGACAGATTTTTCTAGTACAATTCAAAATCAGGATAAATATGAAGAGTCCAATACTGAGTTTTACCTTTCCCCATATTTGACCGGGAATAGGCCCATGCCTGTAAATAAGCCCACACCCACTTTTTGCCCATTTAAAGAATTTGGCCCATATCCGAGAATAAACTGAAAGTTCAACAGATCACTGGCTGGTATACTTTTTCACCAGTAATTGAAAATGTATGTTGATTAATGTCACCAATTTGTTAACACTAATGGAAAGGGAAATCGCTGTAATTTGTATCTGAAACCAACTTAGATGTTTCGTCGGCAATTTCACAATTTTTATGTGCATAAAACTACCTTAATTACCATCAAATTTGCCGATTCAATCAGCTATCAATTCCTCAAAGTGATCATGATGTTCTGCCGTTACTGTCATACAAAAACACCCCCCCCAAAAATTTATAATTCAAAACGTCTTAATTATAAAAAAAAAAATACAACACTAAATACTGACTTTTTCCTGTTACCTGGGCAAATGGCAACTTGGCTTTCACGACGTTAGGCAAGATATCTCACCTTTAGTAGTCAGAAGGTTAATGAGTTTGTTTCTCAACAGGTTGAGGATTTTTCCTGACACATTTCTTCATTAATAGGATATTAACTATTTGGTTATGTTTCGTATGATCTGCAAATTAGTATAATCTTTATGCTCTTATGGTCTCAAATGAAAATGTAAATTTGTTAAACTCATAAATACATATCACAAAAATTTGTTCCATATTCATAAATTAGCATTTCTCTCTCCAACCCCTATCTCTGGTTTTTATCTGTGAAAAAATATAATTCCATTGAAACGGATTACCACTGCTTGTCAAAAATACATTAGCAGGGTATAATCTATACCAATTTTTTTTAAGGGTCCCTTTAGAGTGCATTAGGAAAAATAAGCCTTAATGAGGGAAACAGATTCAAGGCTTGAATTTGGCAGGCGGCAGGCAGCAATTGCCGCTCAAAG
This sequence comes from Peltospira smaragdina, assembly GCA_032361425.1. NCBI lineage: Eukaryota > Metazoa > Mollusca > Gastropoda > Neomphalida > Peltospiridae > Peltospira > Peltospira smaragdina. The sequence goes on along the minus strand of JAUTBW010147346.1, from coordinate 8,859 downwards.
CACACAAAATGCTTTCCAAAAAACTTTCACAAGCAGGTTTTGCTTTCCATCTGGTTTCTAAATTAAAAAAAAAAAAATACGGTATAACCCAAATTTCGCATTTGTTGTGCGTTTTCTGCATTTCAAATGAAGAATTTTAATATTTAAAGTTACTATGTCGAGAATATTTTTATTTAATAACTTAGAACAGGTATTCCAATTACCAAGTGTTTATAAATCACACCGTATAGTCAACTGCATTCTCTGCACTTTGAAACTGGGTCAATATTAGATACCTGCTACGAAGTATGCGCTCGACGCTTTCTGTGCATATAAACAAGAGATCACCTAATATCAATTTTTTATACTTTGGCACTGCCATTGGTTTCCTCTAAACTTAAGTGTCAGCTTTGTTAGATAATGGTAAATTCGTTTACACCATTTTAGTAAGCATTTGACAATAAAGGTGATATGTAAGAGTTAGCGAGTAAATTAAAAATGCAGTTTTGTTTGTATTTGAACTTAAAATTAGATTTTGTAATAATTATGTAACTCGACATAGTACTTGTAAGACATTGCTATAACTGTTTGTATTGACATCGTAGACACGGCCATGTTACATTGGTGCGCACACCAATAATCTACCAACAACATTCTCGAAATTCGGATCACATCGGCCGATTACGGTTTTTGATATCCGCGTTTCAGCATCAGCGAGTAATGGAAACGTCCTGAGCTATTTTGGATCTATTCTCGAACGGGTCATCCGGTTTAACTAGTCTAGCCAACACTAGGAAACAACTACTGGTTAAACTTGCGCTTATTTATCAATGGAATCAGCCGAGAAGCTCTGAGTGTCACGACTTTCAAAAACAACTACAATTTTAGAGACTACCGTCAACTAAGCTACTTTAGAATGTATTACAATCATGGCCACAGTGAGGTTGAGAGTGATACTGACATTCAATAATATGTCAGTGTCTCAGGGTAATAAACATATAAACCAGGTACATAATTTGTTTGGACTATTTTGTATAGATTTAATAAAATAAGTGTAAAATAACAACACCTGTGCTCTAGAACTGCTTCTCAAATTCAGACATTTACCTCCCAATTAAAATTTTAAAAGCAAAGATTGCCTCCCAATCAAAAAAATGAATTTTGAGCCTTGAGATTAATACCAAAATATGACAAATTTAAGTTTTAAACAATTAAATTAGACCATCTTTCACTTTAATTACAAGAGAATTTCTTATTTTCTCTCCCCAAATACTGTAATTTTATATTTCTTGTAAGAGAGTAATCTTATAACTAGGCATAAGGATCTTAAAAGGGAAATTATTAAGTGAGATTTGGGAATAATTCTGTGTCAGATTGGGAATACGCTTTAGGGGAATGGAGCCTGTAACAGGCCCCAAGATACATAGTAGATTTACCTTGACTTTAGATATTTGTTCTGTTAAATAACATTATTTTTAAAAACTGATAAATGTTAGCAGTCTTGCATGTTTTATCTTGCAAGTAATCCACTAGGATAATGCATATTATAACATTTTTCAATGCTGATATAAATGTTAATATAACTGATGAGTCATCTTTAACTAGACTACTGAATTTTATTTTCTAAAAACTGTTCAGGGTATAATCTAAACCAATTTTCTCGAGTCCCTATACAATGAAAAAACATACAAGCCTTTTTCAGGCTGGTTTATACTTCAGTGTGATCTGACATCATACCAAACGCAGGGGTCGCAAGCACATCTGAAGGTCACCATATTGAAAGCATTGGTGATGTCATCAGTGATAACAAAATTACTTATATTCGTGCAATGCAAATACACAGCTCACCCTAGGATTACAATTTGGGAGTAAATGCTAAATGTATACTACCAAAATTTTAGCCAAAATAATTTTTTTAAAGATCAAATCTGAAAAATTCCACCACATAATGCCCTATTATGCAATGTCTAGATGGCATAAATAGGGTATATAGTAACATGCTGAAGTGGCCAAGCAATCACGAAAAAACAGCTTTTACAGACACAAACCTCTTTTTCGTGACTTTCTTTTCTGGTTTTGGTTTATGTTCTGGGTCCTCTCGGATAGCAGCATGGCATTTTTTGTACATCAACTCCAACTAAAAATAAAAAAGTTTTATTTTAGTATGCACTCAACACATTTTGTCCAGTCATTTGAAAATGTGTACAGGTCAATCATGGGTTAAGTGTTACGAGTGGGCTAAAAAAAAAAAAAACTTTCAAACTGAGTACGCCTGTTAACTTCATAATAATTTGTAAAGTGGACCTTGGAGATACTATTTTGACTGAGGATATAAAATAACTATGCATACAACATGGTGTCCTCAGTTTGTTGATTAAGATGGGGAAAAGGCAGAAAAAAAACTATATGGCAACAACAAAAAACCTCTTGTAATTAACCATTTTATTTGTAATTTAACGGTACAACTTTCTTGTAAAATAACATTGAAAAAAAACAACAAACAAACTTACAAGCAAAATTAAGATTTTATAGTTATAAAACTTTAATGTTTAAATATAATATTGAGATAAATATATGTTGCTGTACACAAAGCAATGCAAAGCAATTCTGTAAAGTACGTAATTTGGTTTAAACAAGATGGGTTGCACATGCAACTTGCAAATAAGGTGAAGATAAAGCAAAAATTACAATTGACTGAAGAATATAAGAAACTCAGTTCAATATTTATTCCTAGGAAATAGTAATTACATAATTACTGATAATAAAACAGAGCTTTACTTACACTTAGGTTATAATGCAGTTGAAATTTCACTATTGAGGTTATTTCAATTAATGCGTACATGAATAAAAAATTACTTCACAGTACTGAAGTGTAGGGATATTATATCAATATCAATATAATTCTCAGTCAGTCTCAGCTTAGAATCTATTTTTTTAAATGTACTATTAAAACACTTGTCAATTAATGCTGTGTGACTAATCAATATCATCAGATTGCTCTGTAAGAATAATTTAATAAAACTTTTTACCTACTTGATGACAGTGATAAGAATCCACTACAACAATTAACAGAAAGAAAAGTGGAAACAATATTCATTAACAGTAAAAATCAAATGTAGCTTTCATTACTGTAAAATTACTAGTCTTATAATACTAATTTATATCATTAAATAAACAGTACATAAGAACTGCATCTGGTGCACAAGTTACTGTATTTTAAAATCTACTTGTATGTACACCAATGAAAACACACATTACATGCACCTACAGCTGTAGCAAAAACATTTTCCAAACAATTTTTATTAGCCATATTCAGTTTATTTTAGCCAAATAATTTGGGAGTAAATGCTAAAAGTACTGATATACAACTTTTTCTAGTCCTTTTTCCGCTACAATAAGTGAATGAATAAATTAGTGTTCAACAATATCCAATCTGGGTATATGACGTTGGTTTAGCAGAATACTTGGGTAAGAAAAACAGCAGATTTGTCCAAAAAACCAAACAGGAGATTTATAAGAAAGATCATACATTTTTAATTATAGAAACAGGAACTACTTGTGCTTTTCTGTTATATAAAAATTCAGTAATCACTGCAGCAATATTGTGTATATGGAATCAGTTATGTAAATAAAATAAAATAAAAACACTATATATGTTATGTAATTTCTTGATCCACTTTATCATCATCATCATCATCAACTGTAGCAGCAGAAACTACATAAAATAATTTATGTATAGGGTAATTCCAGCGTTATGGATGTAGCATTTTGCACAATATTTAGGTAAATTTTCTTTAATATTTAAAAAACTTATTTTCATATTTGTTTTGATGATAGATTATGTTTACATAGTCTTTTGTACAAGTCTGCATGTTGACCAATACTGAAAACCATTTGGTGTTAATTATATTAATTAAAACCCGTTATGGACGTGGCATGTTTTAGAAGCCGTTTTGACCCCATGTTACCATATCTGCAAAACTCGACTCTCTTAATGCCAAAATAAATAAATATATATATATTTATAAGATAGATACTGGATACATAGTAAGTTTCTTTAAATATTAAATAATTATCATGCTGTCTTTAATAGTGTGTCCGTGGCATCGTGCAAATTGCACAATTGGTTGAAGTCTTAAAATGTTAAGTAAAATTTCAAACATAAACATCAGAATAAACATAATATAAAACATAACATTTTGTTAAATGTTGAAATGACGGTTAAATTATCACTTAAGTGCTAGTTACAGGAGTAGATAATAGTGAAATGGAATTAGCAGCAATGTTAACGACAAAATAAAGAGGTATAAAGCAGGTTTTATTTTTTAACCTTCTGACTACTGCAGGCGAGATCTCGCCCAACGTCACGAAAACCGAGTCGGAAATTGCCGATCGTAGTGCGTCTCTTTAATACGGTTTTCCCCGCCATTTTACACCCGGAAACGTCTAGTGCGCATGGCCAAGCAACAGGAAATAGGCCAATGTGCCTATGGCTATGGTTTGTTTTCATTTGGTTTTTCAAAAATATTAAGAAATGTTGATTTGAAAACGCGATTTTCTTCGGGTGTTTTCGTTTGACAGTAATGGCGGAACATCACGATCGCTTTGAGGAATTGATAGCTGATTGAATCAGCTAATTTGATGGTAATTTCGATCGTTTTATGTACATTGAAAGTTGTGAAATGGCAGACGAAACATTGAAGTTTGTTTCAGAAAAAGATTGGAGTAAAGTACATGAATTATTAATAATGGATGATTTGCCGGAGAGCTAGCTTCTAACGTACATAAGTAAAGCCAACTTCGTTGATTTTTTTGTGCAATTTCGATCGTTTTTAACTGGTATAAAATGTAACCTAAACATGAAAATATTTCGAAAACAATTCGTACCAATTCACATTTTAGATTTTTACCTAGATTTTTACGAAAACGTTTCACAGAGCATTCCAATTACATTCAATTGAATTTTTCTTGATAGCTGGACAGGAATAAGCCATAAATGATAAAAGCTGAAACAATGTTTTAGCTTAGATTTTTGTTAATGTTCCTCTTACAACAAAAATCATATTCAGGTAGCAGTAAATATCACACAAACAATTCTAAATGAAACTAAAATATATGCCGATTTTCATACTGCTGAAAATATTAGAAACTGTTGCGATTGCTCACATATGGAGTGTGAGTGGTGTAGGTGTATCTTCATGTGATTAAACAATAACATTCTAATAATTTTGAAACAAACTAAAACAAAATATGTAGAACTAAATGCTGAAAACATTATCATAAGATGACCCATTTTGTCAACATTCAATCTGCTCATCCACAAAAATATATCTAAACTGCTGATAGTATCTACCAAAAGCTTTTTGTTCCAACTCACCCATAAAATCAGCCATGACTGACAACGCTCCAATACAGAGCCCACCAAACGCAGCAGCAGTGGGGATATATCGGTTGAGCTCCTTTATCATCGACTTGTCTCGGTGTCCCCTCATCACCATCTGTTGTTCCTTCAGCTGCTTTGCTACCTGGTAAATACAGTATTTTCTCAGTGAAAGAAGAATCACAGCTTTATTCTTATAACTTTTAGAACAGTAACTATGATGAAATTATTTGTTGTGACTGTTATAAAAAGTCAAATAACTTATTCTAACAAACTACACAAACTTCAGCTCAAATATAAATTATAAGACTGTGCAGCAGTAGATATGAATAGGCACCACTGAATTACTTTGAAACCTTTTAATGCAATACCCAGTGGACCATGCAGTTACCAAAAGTTCAAAAATAAGTGATTTAAAAAAAAAATAAAAAAAAATTATGAACAGTTACACATTTTCTAGGTCCATTAATCTTAATTTTAATCACACAAATGAGCCTATTATTTACAAACACTAAAATTAAACATTCATCCCATTCCATTATTAGGTGAATTTAATATACTGTTTATATATGTGGAGAAATATAACGTACATCCTTTGCACTTGAACCGGACACATCGATCCATGTTTTAGAGAAGAATGCACAGGAGCCCAACATGAATATGATGTAGAGAACTGCATGGACCGGATCTTCTGCCACATGGCCTAATGTCTCTGGAGGTGACAGGTAGTAGCACAAACCACCTATAGGGTACGATCTAGCTGGTCCACCTCCTCCAACATCCTGTAACAGAAAGTCATTTCATCACACACAATACATACAAAAGCTAACCAGCAACATTTCAAAACAGATTTTCACAAGAAATGGATCCCAGATGTTTCAACAATATGAATGCATTTATTCAATTAACTTATTTGAAAAAAACTTAAGAGCATTATTAGCATTACCTGCCTTACTCCTCACAATTTACTAAAATATATATAATACGTACAGCCCATACTCCAAGTAAGTTCACAAAGAAGTTTCCGCCAAATTTCGTTGCCAACATCTGAAAAGAACAAAATCAAAAATTGTTTCAAATTTAATTTTATTAACATAGGGACATAAATAGTTAAAAACCACTTAAAATTAACAACATATTCCAGTCAACAAATTTAAGCTTGTTGCCAATTAGAAAAGATTTGTCATATTGTAATAGTCAAAAGTTATTGACAGGATAGTACATAACCTTTTTACACCAGTTGTGAAGCACTAGTTGTTAAAACAATAGACATATGAATTATACTAAGTAATAACATACCTGTGATATAACGTAGAGGTTGGACACCAAAGCACTCTGAAGAATGATCGGAATGTTGGATGTGTAGAAAAGTTTGATGGGATAGGATGTATACTGGCCACGGTAACGTGCAGATTTGATCGGAAGATCCACTCGGAAACCCTGCAAGTAACCAAATAAATTAATGGTAAAAGGCACCTCCCAAATAAGTGTAAAGCAATGAATGAATGTTTAATGTTACGTGCAAGGCAAAATCAAAATGATAAAATGAGATGCATAAAATGTAGTAGATAGTCATAAATATTAAGTGCTCTCTAGCTTTTCAGAGTATGTGATAATTCTGGAAATGATCATTTTATAATTTAGAGGCAGTCACTCAAACAAATGCTATATTACACGAGATATAATTATGATAAAATTTTAATTCTTTCCTTCTAATATCCTTCTGTAGCAAAGTTTTTATTTGCTTTTTGGTGGGGGTTTTGTTAGGAAACCAGTCAATATTTTAAGCATATAAAACTTTTTAAAAAGGTAGATATATTTTCAGATTTTTCTTGTTATTCCAATCGTAACTATTACCATTAAATCTAATTTTCAACCTTGGTAACAGTAATCGGCAATGCTAAATGTAAAATGCTATGGTAATACTGATCTACAGCATAATTTTTTGAAGGATCAGCTCTTGAGGTTTTTATTCTGGGAAAGATAGTCAGAAATTGGTTTGGGTTTCGAGAGCCAAGGATGATCTCCATGAATAAACGTTATACAAAAGCAGTCTGTTTCTACTTTAACTGAAGAGAAGAGATGACTACATACCTGGAAGTATATGACTATAGCAAACACTAAAACTTTAGCCAAGAGATTCATCAGGTTTGGAAGATTCTGTCGATAGAAGGCTTCCCGAAGAGCTCGGACCTTGTCATTTCGAGTGGCAAGCAGGTGGAACAGAGCAATAATTGCACCCTCAAATTCAGTACCTTAAAAAACACAAAATCAAATGCATTAATTCAAATGTTAAAATGGAAATGCAATGAATAGCTGAAATAAATTCATATTAGGAACTAACATTACGAAACTAAGTATTAGAAACACCAAAAATTTTTCAATGTTTCTACACACCCAATATTCAGTTTTATTTATAATTAAGCAGCTAATAACATTCTGTATAATAATTGTCACCAAGGAACCAGAAAGTAAATCTATTTTGTATAACCATACTTTGATTTGTTTTTACAAAACAAAATGTATTTTTGCATTCAGTAATTTAACAAATAGAACATAATAAAAAATAGTAGTAATATTTGAAAATGCTAACCTCTTCCAGTGTTGACAGTTGCAGGACTAAATGCTTTCCACACAATCGTTTCACAGATGTTGGTAGCAATAAAGAGGGAAATACCCGATCCAAGACCATAACCCTTCTGGAGGAGCTCATCGAGCAACAGAACAATCAAACCTGCTACAAACAGCTGAAATACCAAGACAAATAATATCATTAGAGTATGTTTCAAACATACGTTAATATATATGTGAAAACACTGTTTATAAAACTAGCTTTCATTAGAAACATTTTAGAGAAAAAAAAACATTTAATTCAATATTAACCTACATATGGAGAATAATTTTTAAATAGAAATGCGATTCCTTTTACTGTTGATGTGCCTTTTCTTTTTAAAATTTTAGAATCTTGTGCTTCTATTTCAAAACAGATATCCTCACTTAAAGATAACGTATTAGTTGATTTTTTTATTTTATTGAATGAAAACACATACTTTTAGCAAGTTCATACAATATTGGAAACACCACAAGGTATGCTACACACTAAATATTATGCACATACAGTGCTCCAGATAATTTTTAGACCTGTTGGGTATTTCACTCCGTTTTGAAAATAACTGAGTGAAATGTCATCCAATTTTATTTTTTTTAAATCACTCCCCATATTGAATTTAAGTGAAACTATTCCATTAAATAGGCATTTTGTTAAAAGTTATTACTATAATTAATACTGTGTACTTAAATAGGTTCATGAATGTGCATGTGCAAAGTAGTATTTACGTTACTGATGATATAAATGTCAAGTACTGATTACATGGTTTGTTAAAGTGTTATGCTATTATTTGCTAGCAGTTAGTAAAACTGTTTAAAAATGGAATACTCTTATTTATAACCAATGCAGTGTGACAGACTAGAAATTGTATTACTGTTGATGTATTTATTAT
>JAUTBW010147345.1:0-20594 GCA_032361425.1 Peltospira smaragdina | reverse complement strand
ACAGAAACGGGGTGGCCATCCGTTGCCGCTGGAGCATGGCCTCGCTTTGAGAAAGATGCATGAATGGTGTGGCGCTGGTTGGAACTGAGAAGATAGGCTCATTGGAGCGCAGGAACGTGTTGTCCCTGGTGACCGAGTGCAGGGGATTGACAGCCCCAAATGTGTCGTACGGGGACTCAGGCAGCCGGGGCATGGCTGAGGCTGTCTCGCGAGAGTAGTGCTGCTCCTGGGAGCGGTCGCAGGCCAGGATCTCCATGCGCTTGTGGGACAGGTCGGTGGGGAACGGCTGTAGGCCAGGAGCAGTATGGCTCATCACATTACTTGCCACCGATGCCGGCCTCGCCAGCTCGCGGCTGTCTTCGTGAGGCTTCTCTGCCAGCTCCTCCAGCCTCTGTAGGCGACTCGGCTCCAGGTCCTCAAGCCTCTGTAGCCTCCCAGCCTCCTCCGGAAGAGCCTCCCGCTGAACACTGCCAGGGACGCTCAAGTTCTGGAGGTACTGATTCAGGTAGTCCTTGTCCACCTCTGGGGCACCAGCAGGAACAGCCATCACTTCATAATTGGGGGCACGGTCATCGGTTGATTCAATGTTTGCTGGTTCATTGCTGCCATGGGGTTGTTGCTCGACTGACTGTGGTTGTGACATAGGCTGAGACATGGGCTGTTGTGACATGGGCTGTTGTGACATGGGCTGTTGTGACATGGGTTGTTGTGACAGGGGCTGCTGTTACAACGGCTGCTGCGATAGCGGTGCCTGTGACATGGGTTGCTGGGACAACGGCTGTGATATTGTCTGAGACTGGGGCTGAGAGTCGAGATCGATAGAAGCCACTGTGGCCGGCTGCTGCTGCTCTGTCTGTGGGAAACTTCCGTCCACTTCAGGCTGCACAACTTGAGTTTCTGTGATCACGCCTGGGGACTGCACCATCTCCTCATCAGAAGGACTCTGCGGGGGAGGGGGCGCTGGTGCTCTGGGAGGTGTGAGGGGTATGTCTGTGCTGACTTCATCATCAGATGACAATGATCGGGGCTCCTCGTCGTCGATGGTCTGGTCCCCGACGACAGCTGCTATCTCCCCCGGGGTGTATGACCTCTTGGGGTCAGCCAGCAGGTCATCATCAATGATGGGGTTCTCCTCCAGAGAACGGTCGATTGCCTCCTGCTGGGCCTGCCCCGGAGACATCTCCTCCTCCTTCACATCCTGCTGACTGAACACTGCCGTCTTGTACACATCGTCATCCTCCTTAGTCACGTCTGCAGACTCAGCAGGTGCAGCCTCTTCCTGCTCTTCCTTGGAGTCAGCCTTCTCCGGAGGCTCTTCCAGTGGGACTTCCACTTCCCTCTGATTCTCACTTTGCTTGTCATGATCCTCCGTGACTGCCACAATGTCATCATTTGTTACAGGGTCTGCTGTGGGAACATCATCTTTTTCCTCAGTGGATTCTGACACAGTTTTATCAGTGTCTGCTGCCTTTGGAGTCTTCAGCTTCTTCTTCTTTTTGACCTTTTGTGTCACAACTTCCTTCTGCTTAACTTCTTTCTTTTTGGCAGTGGCTTTCTTTTTGCTCTGAACAGATTTCTTTTTGTTGGTCTTTACTTCATTCTCATTTTTAGAATCTTTAGTATCTTTTGCAACCGAGGATTTTTCACTCTTTTTCTTAGTACCCTGAGACTTTGCAACTTTTGGTGATTTTGGTTTTCCTTTAGGAGACTTAGGACTTTTCAGCTCTTTTGGAGATTTGGGGGACTTTATTCCTTTAGGAGACTTGGGCATTTTAGGTGACTTGGGCATCTTAGGTGACTTGGGAGTTTTACATGACTTGCTGGTTTTGGGAGATTTTGGACCTTTCGGAGACTTCAATGATTTAGGTTGTTTGGGTGTTTTTTTGCTTACAACTGCAGCCACCTTCTTTTTCTTTTTCTTCTTGGTGTCAGGTTCTGCTGAATCAGTCTCTTTGACGTCATTTTTCTCTTCAGCAGCATCTGTCTTTTCCTTTACAGCTTCATCAGCCTTTGGTTCATCCACCACTTCAGTTTTATCCTTATCAGCACCATCCTCAAGCTTGCTGTCTGTTGAATCCTGAGCTTTATCACTGGCAGGTTTTGTTGGCTCTGATGATTCAGGAGCTTCATCTAGAACTGCTGGATTCTTTTCCACCACAATCGGAACTTCCCAAAATAATGGAAGTGGCTTTGGTCGGTTCCTCTCTTTATCCTTCCAAAAAGAAGAGCGTGGAACAGTAGGTTCCTCTCCTGATTCTTCGTCCGATTTAAACTCGTATAAATCAAATGATTTATTCTCCTCTTTTGGCTTCTCCTCTTTTGGTTTTTCTGCTGGTTCTGGATTTGCAGGTGTGGATGATGTGCCATTTGGCAAACTTTCCGGCTCATGGTCATCTCCAGTGTAGTTGTGGCTGCTGTGACTCCCATCCAGCGAAAGATCAGACAGTTCTCCAGACTGAATATTATGATGTTTCTTTTTGTGCCAATGAAGTGAGCTCTTCTGTCTACATGTAAAACTGCAAATGTCACATTTCACTGGTCGTTCATTTGTATGCTGCCGATGGTGCACCTTGAGATTATCTGCATGGCGAAAAGATTTGCCACAGCCTTCCCAGTCGCAGTGGTAGTTTCGTTCACCTGAAAACACATTAAAACGTTAAATTTAAAACTGGAAACTTCAACAAATCAGTTTATTAGGCTGAGACATGAGATTATTGCCAAGTTATGTTACTACTTGACTAATACATAGATGGTCTAAGATTGATATGTGTTAAAAAGTAAGCAGATTTTATAGAATTATATAGAAAACTGATATAACTATTTAAAATGTGCTAAAAGCAGAGCTCGAAAGTATGGTGATCCCAAGTCAAATATTTGGGCAAATATAATTTCATTTCCAATGGTCCAAACTTACTTTAGGTAGCCCTAATACGAAATATTTGTTTTCAGTAACTAAAAATAATTAGAAGTACACAACAGAAATAAGAATTTTTTTTACATCTAAGGTCTAGGTCAGCATCTTTGTTTGATGAAAACTACAATAACCAGCCTTCTAAAATAAAAATCTGTTTATAGATATAATGAATTAGAAAATTTACTGGCCATAAATAAAATTCCACTTAGATTAGTTTCTATCCCAAACAGAGCTCAAATTTGCCAATTGCCAGTTTACCAAATATGAATAAATTCCCATCTGGGCGACCGTAATACCGATAAATAACTGCGTTAGTCACTAAAATTGTTTTCTATATAATACTGATTCTGGGCCACCATACTTTTCAAACAAGTGTTGAGCCCAGATCCCAAATATTAATTAAAATACGTAATATTACTTTGTATCATTATTTAAATAGTCATGTTTTTAGTTTAGGTCAGTTTCAATGATAATGTCCAGTAAATGTTAATAATTTTCTATGTTTAATTTCACAATGCATTCAACAATTTTTATTAGTGGTTATATCTGCATTATAAAAAAAATCCCTAGTGGCTCACTGACAGTAACAGATCTCAGGCTGACCACAATGCAGGCAGGCACTTTCACCACTAGGCTACTGAGACGCCCTTAAATGTTAATCAAGTCTGACCTAAGTCCTACAAGTTCTCTGTGTTTACCTGTGTGTGTGATTTCGTGGCGCTTGAGGTGACTTTTTTTGAAGAAGGAGAAGCTGCAGCTGGCCACGGGACAGTGGTACTTCTTGGGAGACAGCTGGTGGGACTCCTCCTTGTGGCTCTTGAGGAACTTGGCGTTGCGGAAGGTCTTGGAACAGCCGTCCAGGTCGCACTGAAAGGGGCGTGTGGTGTTGTGCACGTCAAGGTGGCCACGCAGTGCGCTGCTCGTCTTGAACGACTTGCAGCACGTGTCGCACATGAATGGCCGCTGTTCCGAGTGCAGCTTCATATGGCGGCGCATGTGCTCATCCTTGTAGAACATCTTGTCACACAGCAGGCACTTGACATTGCGCTCCCGGATCTCATGGATGTTCTGGATGTGCTTGTGTAGGTTGGCCTTGTAGTTCGACTGGTAGCTGCAGTGGGGGCACGTATACTGTTTGGGCTGGTTGGGGAAGTGGGAGTTGACGTGAACCCGCAGAGAGGATTCGTATTTGAACTCCTTGTTGCACTCCTTACAGATCAGAGGCACCTTGCCCTGGCAGTTCTTGACATGTTCATCGAGTGAAACTTCATCGCACTTGATGTAGCGGTTGCAGTTCTTACAAAGCTTCACCTCACTGATGTTTTTGTGCTCATCACTGCAATGCTGTTCCAGCTCCTCAGACTTGTCCGACGTGAACTCACACCTCCCACACATGAAGATGTTGTGTGTGACCATGTGTTTGGCTAACACCGTCCTTTTCACCGCATCGAACTCACACATAAAACACTTGTGCTTTGCAGGCCTGTTTGAAATGTCATGAGCAGTTCGCAAATGCCGGCTAAAAGCAGACATTCCTTTGGCCTTTCGGCCACAGATGTGACATTCAATTGCCTCGAAGGACTTCTTGGATTTTTCAGACTTCGCGCTGGGAGATTTGTCCTCATTCTCACCACTATCATCAGTCTTTGTGGGTGTTTTATCATCACCATCACATGATAAGGATTCATTGGCTAAATTGTTTTGTGTAGCACTTTCAGAACTTGGTTCATCAAAACCATGATCAGAAACAAGTGTCTGTTCTGATATGTCACCATTTGGAAGTGATTTGGTCTCTTTCTTAGGCGGCTTTTTTTTCTTAGCTTTAGGTTTGCCTTCTGAATCTTTTGGTTTTACTTCAGAAGAATCTTTTGCTTTGTCCTCAAAATCTTTAGGTTCTTCTTCAGAAGAATTTTTCAATTTTTCTTCAGAATCATTAGTTTTTTCTTCTGAAGAATCAGTTAACCTTTCACCAGAATTTTCTGTTTTTTCCTCGAAAGAATCCTTTTCCTGTTCTTCTGAACTGTCTGATTTTCCATTAGAATCTTTTACAGATTTATCAGAATCTTTAACATTTTGTTTGGAATCTTTTAAATCATCGCTTGAATCTTTTACTTTCCCATCAATATCCTTTTCTTTTCCTTCAATTTTTTTACAGTTTTTCTTTTTCTGTTTTGGTGGAGAACTTTCTAACTCTGTCTCTGTATCTCCTGTTGTAGTTGACTTTTCAGTATTTTCTTTCAATTTTCTTTTCTTGGCAGATTTTACTTTCTTTTCTTTCACTGAAGTGTCTCCATTTTTTACATCTTTTTCACCTTCTTCTGCAGTGGTTTCATTACAATTTTTCATCTTTTTGGGGACTTTGGGTCGAGGTTTCTTAACTTTCTTCACCTCTGAGTTAAGTGTCATTTCTTTAACAACAGAAGACATTTGCATTTCGCCATCTTCTGAAATGTCCACTTTAGTTTTCTCAATATTTACAGTAACAGATTTAATAAGTGCTAATGCACTGCTTTCTGTAGTAGTACTACAATTCTCAGTTTTCTTTTCAGGTGCATCAGAAACAGGTTTGGTTTTCTTTGACTTATTTTTGGATATATTTTTAGACTTTGGTTGACCTTTAATTTGGGGTGGTGTTTTGTTTTTTGAGTCAGTTTCATCAACATTCTGAGCATCATCCCCTTTAACATCCAAATTAGATTCATCTTTTGATTTTTCCAAATCATCTTCATTTATTTTCAATAAATCAATTTCACAATTTTTCACACCTCTCAATTTAGACTTATCATCTTTGTTTTTCAGAGATTTATCACTCTTGGTTTTGGGAGACTTTTCATCTTTAGGTTTAGAAGATAGAGATTTTTTAGCAGGTTTTTGTTTAGATTTAGCTATTTCATCCACCTCATCATGAAATTTTCTTTTTTTAGGTGTTCGCTTTGTCCTTTGAGACAAATCCAATGAATCTTGACCCATTTCTGAAATGCCATCTTCCAGCAAGGGAATTAAATTTTTCACAGCATTATCACTCTCCACAGAACATTCCATTTCTTTCGCCAGTTCCGTTATCCTCTTTTTGGGTGGTTTCCTGGGCGGTGTTGAAACAATAATCTCACCCTTTGCTACCTGGTCTATTATACACTCAAAATTGGATTTTGAAGTCGAACTTTCAGCTACACAATTGGTAGTACCACCAACTGTGCCATTCGAATCGTTCTCACAACTAATACTGCTATTACACTCTGACACACAGTTTTCACTTGCCTTGGCAGTCGATTTGTTAACAGTCTTGTTGCTTGAAAGGTCCGAGTCATGCCCTATAGTTAAGTTCACGGGCTCGTCACTATTAATGTCACTTTCACCCGTGTCCTTTTCACCACTCAACCCAATCCCAGAATCAACGTCACTCTTTTCTTCTGGATTATTATTTTGCTGTTCGGCCTCCACCTCGGCAAACTTGCCAATCTCCACATCTTCACCATCTTGTTCCATATCTGTCGATTTGCCTAAATCCTCAACGCCCCCCTTCACATCTGCATCCCCCTTCATCTGGGCACTGCTGTCATTGCTGCCACCGTCACACACCTCAGTGATAGGCTTCGCTTTCTTCTTCTTCTGGGTTTTCGGGGATAGCACCTTAAAGTCCATTTTGTCGTCTCTTCCCTTCTTTCCATCTTTCTCTTCTTTTGTTCTCATCCTGGCTCTGTGTCTGGTTTCATGGCCAGGCTAGAGGCACACATGTTGCTGCTTTATTTTCTTCACCATACCCATCTGAAACACACAAAAAACAAACAAGGAACACTGTTAATTTATATATATTACAGGAATTCAATTTTCTAAATATATTGATAATAAATGTAGATATTTAAGGAATTTTTTCATATATTTCTTAATATTTTTAGTTTACAATGCACTCAATATATTTTTATGAGCCGTTATGACAGCTTCAGAAAACATCAGAAAAACTCCTTGTTTACTGACAGGTACCAATCTCTGATCAGGCAAGTACTTGTATCACTAGGCTAAAGAGGTACCTGTATATATTAATTCTAAATATAAATTATACTCATATGAGATAATATACATCCTTGTGGTATTGCCAAACACTTTTTAATTCAACTAAGATGGATGGAATTATAGTATGTTACATCACAGTATTCAAAATATCTGTTGTTTTCTGATTTATCAACTGTGGTCATAATTAAATTAAACAAACAATATATTGTCAACAAATGAAATATGGTGCTCTTAGATTTGGTTTTAAAAAGTCAATTTAGAAACGAACAAATATTTTTCAAATAATAATTTGACCATTAAATAGGTCAGTGGTCTGTGTGTAACAACTCTCACTGAATTATCAGTAAACTTAGACTTGTAGTTATATTAGTCTTTTCACTTAATTTCTAAGCCACTAGTTAACTTGGGTTTCTTTCCAAAACCAGTATACTAATCAATAAGTTTTACATGAAAGAATGAGGTTTAATAGTATATGGTATGAAAGTGGTAAAACATATTCCCAACACCAATAATGATGCATTCAACATATTTTATCTAGTTATATGGTATCAGACATACGATTAATGACCATTACGATAGTGAGAATGGAAACCTGCTGCTGCCACGAGATACTGTAGTAGCAAATAATTGTTTATATACATGTACTATTACATAGACAGGGTAGCACATGCCACAGCTTTTGTTACACCTGTTATGGAGCACTGACTGACAGATGTAGCCAATGGTCTTATATTATCAGTTTATCTTTCATAAAAGTTCAAATTACATAAATATAAATATAAATCAATTACCTTTCAAATAATTGCCACATTTAGCTAAATCAACTCTAAGGGTGTCTTGGTCATCACATGTTGACTGTTTAAGTGATACAAAAAAAACAGACGTGTCATGCTACCTGGACACCTGAAATGACATTACAACGTTATTACTATTCATGTTAAAACAAAATTCACAATTTTTTTTACATCAAGATGAAAGGACCATATTTCTCCCCATTTTACTTCAGATGTGACAGGGACAGGGAAACATTTTCGTGTCTATATCCACTTAAGGTTCAGACATGCCTGCCACGGGCACTGCCTCTGGCATGGCCAGTGACTGAGTCCGTGTCAGGAGGAGTATATTGGACAATTTTGACTTTACACCAATCAGGTAGTGGGGCTTTAAAATTTTTGAAGCGTCGGCCGAATGTAATTTTCCTACATCAACTAATTTATTACTTTTATAACGCTATTTTTGACGGGCCGGTCTAAATATTTATAGTTCTATTCTATTCATTTAGGCCCTTGAGGAAAGTGGAAAGGGATTGGCCGCGCGGCACAGTACAGCTGTGGGGTGTGTGCTTTTATATATACTATGATTAACAAAATTGTGCAGTGTATTATAATCATCTTAGAAGAATGTTGGGACTCAAGTGAAAGGGAAAAATATTTAGTTTAACGATGTACTCAACTTATTTTAATTATGGTTATGGAACATCAGATACATGGTTACGCAACATTGTGATAGCAAAAAGGAAAGCAGCTGTCACCATGTAAGCCACTCCTTCCGATTAGCAGTAAGGGTGAAAGGGTGAAAGACAATATCTGTGAGTACATGAATAAAACAAATCCAGCCACAGTATAATTATATCAATTATTTAAGGACATACGTTGTCAAAGCTGTACAAAAGTCAACAGTTATGAGTAAGTTATGACACTTACAGAAATGTTTGGAATATGCAGAACTTACTGTGAGTTTAATAATCATCACATTTGATAAAACAAAAATTACTTTAACACTAATATTAAATCAAATTCCTTAATTTTAATCATCATAAATATTTTCATTAACAGTCAATAATAATAATAATAATAATAATAATAATAATAATAATAATAATAATAATGAAGGCCTACAAAGGCTAGCCTAAATGAACATCAAATGATACACAGGCTACCATTAATATAAAAGCTTTGACCAAATTCTTACATTATGCACATTATTTACTATTCACAATTAATATTTAATCAAATTATGATATTAACTGTATAGCTGAAATCGATTAAAAACTGACACAGCAAAACAAACGTCAACTATGCCAAGCAGCAAATGCCTGTACCAAGCCACGCTGTTGATTATTTACATTACTGCCAACCGAATGTTTCCGGGAATACGCGAGCCATCAGACAATACAAATATCAACAACTAATAGATTAACAACGTACAACGAAACTCACTGATTTTATAATATCATTTTATATTTTTTTTAGGAACAAATAACGCGATATATGAAATTACTTGTCTTCCAGTATCAGCTTCAACCATGACGGTAAAAATTAGGCCTTCGCGTTAGAAATAGTGGGTCAGTTCGAATGGTCATTGTGAAATGCCGTTGGCTTATTTGGACTACTTTTGTAGTTAATACATTAGATGCATTGCTAAAAATTAAGATGCACTGAGAAATTGACAACAATAACAATAAATTAGTGTCACTTGTACACAATTTTGTACACAAACACCACACATACCTTCTTCCATGTCTAAATTTAGACATAGGTTGTCCCGAAGTGAATTTGATCAGTAGCCTTGATTGGATGCTATTTCATAGAGTAGCGCCAATCATTACCACTTCCTGTAATAATATGGCGCCAAGGTGCGAATGCAGTTAGACGCCAAAATTGAATTTGCAGCAAACTATACAAACTTTGTAATATATACTTTGATGTAGTCGACTTTGATGAAGAGGTATTGCATCTAATACATACTCACATATATTTTTATTATGTTTTTGTTAAATTTGGCCTGATTACATGATAGTATTATCTAGCCACGAATCTTCGTCACCAGTGTTCACTGTTGACTTGTATGTAAAAACTATTACAATGTTGTGATAACGTACATAATCTAAAGATAGCCTAAATAACTATGGTGTGTGTTTGTTTGCTTAATTTACTTAATCCATTTATTATTAGAGCAAACTGTTATGTGATCCAGCTGAAGAGTAGGCCTCTATTATAATATAGGCCTACTCGGTAACCTACCGGCTACTGAGTAGGATGTCAAGGCTAGGCCTACTGATTTATTAATTTTAGGGTGCCATGATAGACTGATTTTAGACTTGTGGTGAAGGCACCCAACACATGGTCCATTTATGATCAATTCCTGTCAGGTAGCCACTAGGACTTATTCATGTAATGAGTGTATTGTCAAACTTTGTAAACTGTTATGTATTTGTCAAAGGTTATCACAGTCAGTAAACTAGAATTAGGGTCTACTGTTTGTTTTTGTTATTAGTTTTGGTTACTGCAGCATTAAAAAAATAATGTTAATAAATTAACTATTTATTATTATATATGGGTATAGACCAGAAAGGAAACCTGTCACAATTTTATGAGCTATCGTTATTAGTAGAACAATCTTACACCATCCTACAGACAGGAGAGTATATACCATGGAGGAGCATGACTTAGCTCAAAGCATTTGTTCTTGGTGGGTTTAGATCAATCCTACATGGTGGATTGAATGGGTTCCAGCCAGTGTTCCATAACTGGTGTAACAAATAGGACTACTGTAGTATGTATTATCCTGTTTGTGGTATGGTACATATTTTGTGCTTCAGAACAAGTTTAGGCCACTCAAAATTAAAATACAGTTCATATATATAAAAAAATTGAGCCACCATGATTATTGGATGAGTTTTCAAAACTGAAGCTTGGGAATTGTTTAAAATGTAAACATATATTTATTTTTCAGAGCTTCCTATTCTGAGACATGATCCATCTTCCATATGACTTTGGTATCCCTGAGGAAAATGAAACTTCATCTGCTCAAGAAGACTTCAGATCATCTAAAACGGCCAGACAACAGGGTGTGGAAAGTGAAACGTCCTTTGACAGTGGCTATTTCTCTCCCCCGGTTTCCACACGTGCCACTCAGGGCTACCAGCGGGACTCAACCCTTCTTCCTGTCTATCAGCAGAGTCCTGCTAAAGTCTGCGTGCCATCAGGAGCGAGAGTTCTCACCAACGAAAACAGTCCTGCTGGGTTCCAGTTTGACGAGGCGGGTGATTTAGCAGCTGATCTACCCGCAGTTCTTGACGACTGGGATAAAAACTTCATCGACAATTTCCAAGAGAATTTGTTTGGGTTTGATAACATTGATGACATAGGA
Source organism: Peltospira smaragdina (assembly GCA_032361425.1). Classification (NCBI taxonomy): domain Eukaryota; kingdom Metazoa; phylum Mollusca; class Gastropoda; order Neomphalida; family Peltospiridae; genus Peltospira; species Peltospira smaragdina. The sequence goes on along the minus strand of JAUTBW010147345.1, from coordinate 9,517 downwards.
TTCGTGGACAGTCTTCTGAAGAGCAGTCCTTTGAAAAGTCCTTTCAAAAGTCGACTTGTTAGTCCTTCAAAATGGAAACAATGCAGTCCTCGAAAATTCCAGTTGAGTCCTATTGGAAGCCAACGTTTGAATTCGACCAACAAAAACTGGTCTGCTTCTCGGCAGAAGTCGGAGACAGTCTCAAGCAGAGCAACTAGTCGGCCATTTTGTGATAAGGATGTTAACAGATTGCGCTCACCACTTAAAGCTTTGCCATGTCTGTCCAATGAAAATGTTGCCAGCCAGAGTTTCACTGTGCGCATTAAGGATGAACCATTCAGCATGGCACATGAGCCGGCCTCTCTTTTTGTTCAGAAGAATGAGTACTTTGAAATGGATGATCCTAACACAACTGCATTTAAACAGTGCAGAGTTTTAAAGTCAACACAAAATTACACACACATTGTTCCCAAAGCAGAAGTGTCCCAAAACACCCCCACCCCTTACGGAGGGCCACCCAGTAAGTTACGGAAAACTGAACCAAAACGAGCCCTGATGCAAAATATCGAACAGCGTCCTGTTTGTGCATCCAAACAAAAGCTCCAGATGGCTCGTGCACATTTTAAAATTTCTCTTGATCGGGCTTTACAGTCGGCAGCGTCCCGCCATCTCGCAACCAAGTCGGATAAATATCCACAGCTGTCAAAGGCTCTGACGATTAAGCCTGAAACGGCAGGGAGTGTTTTGCAAACAAGTCCATCAGACACTGCGGAGACTGCACCGTTACCGTTTGAGCGATACAGAGACTGCAATTCCACTGCCGGCAGTGGGTATGAAGTGAAGAGAAAGTCGGACTTCAAGGTTGTGATACGGAAACGAAGCAAATAAAAAAAAATTCTCTTAGGGCTCACCATGTCAGGGCTTTCTCACTATGCGATCTGTTGCATCGACTTGTAATATATATCTACAAACGGGATATAAAATTGTTAAGATTCAAATTAATGCATCTTTACCATGCAGTGTGATCGTATGCTATAAGTCTGTGCAACAGATCACTGAGTGAAAATACCTTTTATGCAGTATCATATTGACCGTTTGGTAATTTGTATACCACAGATATATTATTTTGGGATGAATTAAGTTGTGTGATTAATCATTTTATAAATTATAATAAAAATCACAAGTTAAAAAAGAATGCTAATAAAAAGAATCACAAAACAGTATAATGTTTAACATAAATTGTAAACATTTTGCTACTTTTCAATAAACATTAACATTAATTAAAAGCTGATGTGTTCAGAGAATAAAATTTAGGCATGTTTTGTGAAATTGTGCAAAATAAATAATTATTTTAGAATACCGTTTTCATGTAGACTTATCTTGTTTTAAGGTATTTATAAATCCTTTTTAATTACAAGTTAATATATATAGTTTGCTTGGAACTACAAAGTGGGCTACTATATTTTATCATGCATAAGTAAGGTTATACGTTACACTGAGGCTGTGGATATTGCAGAAAGCCGTCCCATAAATTAGTAAATATATGCTGATCTGTCTTGGACAGGAAATCTGGTACATATCGAATCCCATACATGTCCAGGATAAACATGCCTAAACCAGGGTTTAATCTGCCATGCATTTTGGCCAGTTACAGGCCCTATTCCCAATCTTATATAGAATTATTCCCAATTATGACATGAAAATTCCCCTGTATAGATCCTTATAGGTGGCCATAACTTAATCCTGTTTAATATTGAAAAACTATATTTGTGGGTATAAAATGATTTTATTTTTTCCTTATAATTTGCTTATTTACTGTTAACGAGATAAATTATATTCTTCATATTTACCATAATTTGATAGCTATTTCACCCTTTTAAGGCCTATTTCCCCATATGTCATTGTAAAGGCACCCTAGTTTAAAATATAACCTTTGTATGTTAATCAATATTTCAAAAATCTAATATTCCCTGATAATAGTATTTACTGATTTCACCAGTATTTTACAATTTACATTATATAATATACTGCTTAAAACTGTATTACTCTTTCATTTTCACCGACTTATTTATTAATTAGCTTTAAATTTTAAAAATCCAAATGAGCCCTGGAAAATGAAAATTTCAAAACGATTGTTGTGATTGTGATCTGGTGTTGATGAGTATTTAGACAGCTATCAACTGAAGCAGACAAATTATAATTGTTGTGTATTTGATGTTTATTTTCCTTTGTTGTATATAATAAACAGGCTGTGGAATTAAAATGTACCCATGGTTTAGATGCCATATTTAACTAGTTAAAAAAAAAATGTGTTTAGTGCATCATTAAATCAAACATTTCTCTGGTTTAAATCTTATTTAACCACATTCTGAGAACCAGTATAAGCCTAACTACATTTAATTTACTTGTGAGTAATCACCGTTAACGTCTTGTTATAAATGTAGGTTTTCCTTTGCTTGTGCATTGTGTCTCCATACTGTTGTACCATGCTGCCTCCAGTTAGCACCATCCGTATCCATTAGCACAGTTTTTGCCCTTCTCACCTTTTTGTTTATTTCTTGATTTATGTAATTTTAAAAGTTATTAAAACATTATTTTAGAAGTATTTTTGAAGGACATAACTTTAATAAAAGCAACACAATATTAGTCTTGTATACAGTCTTAGTATGTTACTTTCTAAATTTGTGGGTGTTTGGTCGATGTTTGTGTTTTTTGTTTTTTATAAAAAAATATTTAAAAAGAAAAGAAATTGTTTAAGAATTAAGCTTGAAGAAAATATCTTGACCTTTGATTCACCCCAATTTTTTTCCCTTGACACTAATTATTTCTGCCCAAGAAATGGCCGTGCCAAATTCCTAGGAAAACAAACTATGTTATATATTCATACTATACATTTTGGAAAATATTCACCACTCTTTAATATACAAGAAACTAAGTGATAGCTCAATTACAAAATAAGCAGTTAATGCCATCTTTTATACGTATACGAATTAACATTTAAGTACTTAAATAGTCAAAAATATTCCAGAGACTAGGTTTAAGATAATTTTAAGTAATGCTAAGAAAATATTGTATATTTCTGTATTGGAGTTCTGTCCATGACAGATGTTCTTGTGGGTACTGAAAATTGTTATCCATTATTGTTTTATGTTGTTATTTCTTTGTTGATTTTGTTCCAATGACAGTTATTTTCTCGTTTGAATTCCATTTTATTCATTTCCAGAATTTCATCTGCCAATCCTTGATAACCTGGTGTACCTAATAGCCAATTTTTTTCATGCTGGTTTATCGTTAAAAAAAATTCATTCATAATTTTTTTGTTATCCTGGTGGTGACATCGATCCCTGTCAGGGAGCCACTCAGGAGGTTTTAAATGTTTCCAGTGTTGTTACATGGGCATGAACAAAAAAAGGAGCCGATACCGGAATACGAACCCAGCACCTACCAACCTTATATTTTAGACCGACAGCTTAGACCACTATGCCATAGAGGCCGGTAAAATAACATTTTAAAAACTAAGTATTTGTGGGATAAATATTAGCGTATATGCATGTACATATGTATTCATAGTTTACATCATTTAGATAAAGTTTGTGTCACAAATATGATATAGTTAGATACTTCATCATCCCCTGTGTTTATTTCTTTAGAGAAGCAAGAATGAGTTTTTAATGGCACATTCAGTTGGGGTTGCACGACATCTGTGGGATGGTGCATATGAAATATCCCTAGCTTCTTATTAATACGAGTAGCCTATGTGGCAGCAGTGGGATCTATCATAAATTGTCCTTTAAAGGCACGTGACTGTAAATACAGTGTGTTGAGTGTATCATTAAATAAAGTTACCTCCCTCTTTCAATTGCACAAATATGCATATATAGAAGTACCAATACTTTATTTCTGAGGTAATTATTTCCTCCTCTTTTTTTTTTTTCAATTGCACAGAGATGCAAATATTGAAGTACCCATAATTATTTTATTTCTAATGCTGTTTGTGTGAATTTCAAACATTAATCCCTTTTAATTTAGCTGTTGTGATTATTGTGGTGAAATTTATCCTTAGTGATTAAGCATACATTTTTATATTTTAAATTTTTGTAATTGTTGTTTTATTTCTATTTGTAAATAGCATGTATAATTTATTTAGCTGCTTAGATGTATGTACCTGTTTGCTACTTTGGTTTGCAGATAAACTGTATGTGTATCGTTTGTTTTTTGTTGTTTTTAAAAAGGTGTGGATTAGTTTTTTGGGGGAGTGGGAAGGAGTTGTTAACTGTAAGCAGATCTGAGCTCAGAAAGTTTTCCCAGTGCCTATTTGACTGTTAATAAAAATGCGTTGAGTACGTCATTAAATAATTTAAATTAAAACAAAAAACTACTTGTTCACCGATAGATGGATGGTCTGGATATACAGATGTTCATGTGTGGATAGTTCCTTCTTGGGGGACCTGTTGAATACATTTCCAATTCCAACTATAGTTCAGCAACTGGTTAACAAACGTTTTGATACGTACTACCCCGTCTAGTCTTGTGAATGAAGAAGTATGTTGTTGCTATGTAGAAAGTACCAGCAGTGGATTTCTTTTGTTGATAGTTCACGAGTAAATTTAAAGTCCATTTGTTTGTTTGTTAACTTAGACTTAACCAGTTACTGTAATAAACATTTCTAGGACTATTTTTAAATCTGGGCTATTCTCGTTCCAGCCAGTTCTCCATGACTGTTGTATCAAAGGCCGTAGTATGTGCTATCCTGCCTATGAGATAGTGCATATAAAAGATCTCTTGCTGCTAATAGAAAAGAGTAGCCCATGAAGTGGCAGCAGATGCTTTCCTTCTAACTACATGGTCCTTAACCATAATTATGCCTGATGCCATATAATCGTACACCAATCGGTTGAGTGTATCGTTAAATAAACATTTCCTTTCTTCCTTATTTTTAAAGCACCTGATGTAAAAGTAACTGGTAATAAAATGTGTTCAGCAAGTTAAATAAAATAGTATATAGTTGAATGATGCTGGTTTATGTGACACATTCTGTCACTGAGCTACATCCATTCCTACTTTATTTCTTATTCCAGCCAGTGTTCCACAACTGGTGTATCAAATGATGTGATAGTGGACCATTATGATAGTGACAAAGGCAACTTGTTGTCACCAATGGGCTATTCTTTCTGATTAGCAGCAAGTGATGGCACATACCATAGTCTTTGTTACACCAGTTGTGGAACACTTTCTGGAATAATATGTAGCCTAATGTGTGGTTTATAATTTCCAAGTTGCCTTTTTAAGTGTGCAAGCAGAAAGGAGTTTGATGGGTTACGGATGGGTTATGTCTGTGTCATACAACTTGTATAACAAAGGTCATGGTACGGCTATCCTGTATGTGGATATAAAAGATCACTTGCTGTTAACTGGAAGGAGTAGTCTACATTGCAGCATCTTAGAGAATATCTAAATGGTACTTAGCCTGTCTGTTTTGGGGGATAAGAGAGAGAACATACCACAGCCTTTGTTGCCATATACCAGCTGTGGAGCACTGGCTGGCTTAAGAAACAGCTCATGCTTGAGCAAATGAAAAAAATAAAATGCAAAGACAAGTTTTTATTGTTTCCTTTTTTTATTATTAAAAGTAGTTATCACAAATGCATAATTTTTTTAATTTTCCAATAAATTCCCTGAGTGAAAGCATTGTGGTAAACAGTGATACTAACCAAGATTTAAGCTCCTGCATGTTACACTGTGATAACTAAGACTAGTAATATGGAATTTATTCCCATCATCATCATCATCATCATTATAATAAAATCAATTACTTTTAATAAAAAGTAAAATGCTGGAGTTATTCACTCAATGATTACTACGAATAAATAATTTGGTACAGTAACTTACAGGTTAAAATGCACGCTATCAGTGATCCACTGGAGACTTTTCTAATTAAAATGTTTCAGATGCAGGTATATCCATTAATTAAAAATACATGTATACCTAGAGTAGAGTATTAAATAAATAAATTAAAATTGAAATGCATTTTCTACTTATACCTCCAGCCTCCTCATAGGCATTTATATCTATTTTGTATTTTTGAAGAAAAAACCAACAGATTTTTGTAATTGTAAAATTTTATTTCATATGCTGAATCAAATATTCAGGCATGGGAATCAGAAAAAGTGGCGTGTAAGTACACATGTAAAGGACAGGGTCAAAAGAGCTGACCAGGCCTGGATGGGGTACAGGGGCACAGCCCAGAATGGGAAGGGTAGGGGGGATCTCAGAACTGGCTACAGATCTTGGTACTACCTGAGAGGAAATGTTTTTTTTGATTTTTACCGAAACTTTATTGCAAAAGTTGTTCTTGTGTTGAACAGTATCAGTGCAAAATATATGTCAAATATTTAACAAATACAACATCACTCTAACTTGGTTTTGGTGGTCAAAATCACAATGGTTGCAAAGGAAACATTCTGAGCATGACCAAAAATAAAGTTGATTCCGAAACTATTAGATTTGCCAAGATCACACTCACCTGCTGACCTTTGGCCCGTGTTTAAACAAAATCAGCACACACAAAAGATGATTGTGACATATGGAATATATCTTGTTGGTGTATAATTTCTATGCCTGAACATTATATTACAACACTCAGTGTAGTAAAATAACTTACAAACAATTACTGGTTGGTGACAGATGTACAATAATAAATTTATACAAAACATTAAAATAGTTTATATTTTAAGCCTACGGTTATCAATGGTTATTTAGCTTCCCTGGTTTCAAAATAAGAGAAGAAACAAGAAGGTTTGCAGTTATTTAGTTAACAATACTTGGGTTGCAATCTCTGTAATTTGTTCATCAAACTGACATGATATTGAACAAAATGTTCACTGAAATGTAACACCATCTGCAGGAATAATACAAGATGGAAAGTTTTTGATAAACCTTACATATAAACTATATATTCAAATGATGTAATATAAAATATTTATCAGTTGAAAATAAGTTTTTGAAAAAATCTATCTAATAGTTCTGTGACCGTATTTTCAAAACTATCTTAGTTTTATCATATCACAACTATCCACTGTGATATCATAACATTAAGATAGATTTTTTAAAATGGGCTGTGGTGTGTAACGTTGATTTATAAACAATTTGTGTAAGCCATAATTCATGTTATTATACAGTAAATCTGATGAGTGCATTATTTTGTGTTATGAGTGTAAACAGTATTAAAAGTTTAAAATTCAGGGGTAAAAAAAGTAACATGTCCAAAACATATATAATCAGGGTACATTTTGTTTTTAAAATTGTGATAAAAATATACGTAATATTAATTTAATTAATGGGTGTCAAATAATGGTATATTTCAAATGCTATGTGGTTTGACAAAGTGAGAGATAAAAATATTTAATCTATAAGAGCTCAAAAATAACTATAGTTCCATAGTACTGAATATACAAATTAAACAAGAGCAGATGTATAGATCTTTCACGAAAATGTACAATTCTTTTCTAATCAAAGCAAGTACAGATAGACAGAAACACAGAAAGGGTATACACAAATATTTTCACAGTTTAAACAATTATTTGCCATCTATCTTTTATTTTATATTTTTGTGAGGAATTATTTTCATGACTGAATCTTAAAATAATGAAATAAAAGCAAGCAACATTTACCAAAGTTCTTTCTGTGACAGAATCAGAAATATTTATTTCTGATATTCATATGTTTCTGTCCACATTTGATACAATTCATACTGAATTATTTAATAGTCACAAAGAACCTGCTTGGTAACAACAAAAAACTTAAATCCAACTTAGAACTGTTGTTGTTTATTGAATGTATGAGAAGTTCAGTATTCACAGCTAAACTAGAAATAAGTTAGTTCATAATTAAACTTGTGTCAAAATGTTTGTAATTTTCATGAAATATTTTATGAAAATATTTGCATAAACATTAAAATAAATAAATAAAGGTAAAAATCTTGACTCAAATGCTAGTTTTTACTTTTTTCTTATACAGTAAACAAAATTAATTTTCATGAAATGAAAAAGGTGAAAAAAACAACACACTAAAAATTAAAGGCACATTCCAAAGTCTTCAGTTATTTAGAGCAGTAAAAAACAATTAAAATTAAGCTCATAAAATAATTGTATTTTCTTGCTATTCACCTTGAATTTGGGTTGTTAACTTTATGATAAATCACTTTTCATATATTAGGCCAACAAAGAATTGAAGATGAATGCCACTATTGATAACGGAAAGCAAAATTTTACAACCAAAAAAAAAAACACATGGAAATATGTCATTGTTTTGCACAATTAAACTGCTTTGACATTATCCAAATAACCATCACACTGTAAATTGGTTTTTATTTTATTTATTCTTGTTTATCAATTTTCCTGTGCAACTGTTGATGAAATATCCAATATTGTCATGTTTTTTTTTTTTTTGTTAATTACTGAAACCCAGTAAGTGGGGAAAGTTGCCATTCTTTGTCTACCAATTAAAAACAGTTCCATCTTTAAAAATGCATTTTGTTATGGTAGAATGGGGTTACACATACTCTTAGTTGGAAGTAGTTTATCGTGAATTTAATCCCATTAAATGTGACATTTAAACCCTCAAGCTAATGCATTTTTCTTTCCTGATAGAAGTCCCTTTATGGTTCTTTCTTTGGCTAATGCGACTCAATAGCCTGGCACGCAGTCAGATTGATTCCTATCGCTGAATCACTGCAAATGTTTTCAAATTAAAATGTTTTCTGACACCGATACAAACCGTTAATAAAAATGTGTTGAGCATATCATTAAATAAATACACTTTTAAAACTGCAACAAACCTACATAAAAATTTCAGCAAGCTGACAGAAATCACTTGACATGTTTGGCCCCATGCTTATAAAGCTTAACGTCTAGACTATAATAAAGTCCAGACTTTGACATAATGCTATTTAAATAGCATTCCCATGGCATTAAAGTCTCGTCTTTATTAAAGTGGAGCAGGGAGAGAGGGAAACATATTTACATGTGCACATACCTACCAGTTTTGGACATGTCTGTACAGTCTGGCATAGCCAGTGGCTCTGTCTGAATCATGACTTAATAAAGTCTAGACTTTAAGTTTATGAGCACAGGGCCTGCACAGAGAGCTGTACTGGTTGCAAACCGAGGAATGTGCCTTTAATAATAATATAAATACATGACGAGTATGGCACTGCTGTCTGTGAGGCTGGTACGACACAAGCGCTGTTTCACTCTGCTATCTAGCATCGTCGTTGTGTAACATCTCCGTCTTCTCCTTCAGTCGAGCAAACTCTTCTTGTATCAGGTCTGTTATCCGCTTTCTTATCTCACGCTGAAAAGGAAAGGTAATATCTTCAGTATAATTTTATACATTATTTACATTTTTTCTTTCATATATTAAAACAAGAATTTGAATTTCAGAGGGCCATATGTTGTTGCTGGATCTTTTAAACACACACACACACACACACACACACACACACACACACACACACACACACACACACACACACACACAC
>JAUTBW010147234.1:0-13366 GCA_032361425.1 Peltospira smaragdina | reverse complement strand
CTTGTGTTCATTAAGTCTGCCACTAGAACCAAATGACTTGCCACAGAGGTCACACACCTCAATGTCGTCAGCACTGTGACTCTCAAGATGGGTCTTCAGCTCTTCCTCAGTGTCTAGAACTTTTGCACACAAATTGCACATTGTTGGTACCTCTGCTCTGTGTGTTAGCATGTGACGCACATAGTGTTTAGTTTCATGATGGCAAATTGGGCAGCTGGTTGGAATTTTACCCTTTTTGCATCTCTTTCTTTTGACCTTGGGTTTATCATCAGTGTGTTTGCTTTCAACAGGCTTGCTTTCAGAATGTCGGACCTTTATATGATGTTGCAGACTTTGTTCTGTTTTGAAAGATTTTCCACATTCTTTACATTCAATTCCATTGTGAAGCCACATGTGAGACCTTAAGGACTTGAAGTCACGTAAAACCTTACCACATTTCTCACATGGAACATGGTGTACTGTACTTTTTACACGCAGAGCTTTGCGTCTCTCAAATATTGCACTTTTGCATTTATGTTTGCTCTTTAGGATATGCTTGCGCAAGGCAGACATTTCATAATAGCCTTTTCCACAGTCATCACACCTATATGGCCTAGCTCCTGTATGTATACGTCGGTGGATGACCATTTTTGTTCGTGTTGGAAATAACTTGTTACACACAGTGCACTTGCTGACATATCCACTGTGGTTATCTCTGCGATGTTTTAATAATTCTGCGCGCAGTCTGAAATCCTGACCACAAATATCACACTCGTTTTTCAGGAGTGCAGACAGTGATGTATCCTGCACTACATCATGTTCAGGAACAGCAACAGGAGTTTCGGTCAATCCCTCTTCTGCACCAATCTTGACAGTTGCCCTCTTGCCTCTTCTGGTTTTCTGAGTGGGAGTCAGGTCCTGTTTTTGTAATGCAGCTGTTTTTCTAGGAGAGAACCAAGTTTTCATTCGCTCAGGACTAGTGAGTTTTGTTTTCTGTGGACTACTAAGAATTTCATGTTTCTCAGTATCACCACCATCTTTTATTTCAAAGTCTTTTCCGTCATTCTTCTCTGGAATAGAGGAATCCACTTTTTTTGATTCATCAACTTTATTCTTTGGACTACTAAAAGCCTTGCCTGGACTCTCAAGATTTCTTTTGACCTGTGGTGTAGAAGTCCTCTTAACTGGACGACCTCTTTTCCTTTTCTCTGGACTGGACTGCATTCTTTTGTCTGGACTATCAACAGTCATTTCTGAATCTCTAAGAATTTTTTCCTCTGAGATTACGCCATCCTGCTTTTCATTTTCTAATCCATTTATCAACATGTGGTCAACTGTTTCTTTGTCATTTGCTGCACCATCAACTGTATGAACACTGGAGGAGTTGGCATCAACCTCAGATTCTGCTTGAATTATTTTGTAAAAATGTGGCTCCAGTAACTGAACTTCATCGTTCTTCACACCACTTTTCTTGCTCGATTCTGAAGTCCCTTCAACAAAATGCTTCAACCATTCATCAAATGTTAACTTGACTGGTACTTCATTTTGCTGGGTGTCCACTAAATATTTGTTTGTCACATTTAACTTATATTTAAGTAGATGTTTGGATTTCATAAACTGAGATATGATCTCCTTTAAACCCTCCTGGGACAGATCGGTCTGAGTACTGCCATCTTTTTGTTTTGGTTCTGGCTCCCTGCGCCGATATATGCTTTTGGTTGTTCTTTGTGGACGCATCATGGTATTGCTTCAGTGAATATTGCTAACTGCAACCTAAAAAATGGGGGGAAAATTATGTCAGTCACAGAATAGAAGCTAAACAATAAACAGAAAGCTGAAATGGCAGAAAATACCAAAATTATTGTTATACAGTAACACATTACAGAACCTGAGAGATATTTAAGGATGCACTTATATTTCTAATTGAGAAATGTTTCTTAACATCTAACGTTTAAACTTGTTATGCCATGTAAAAATATTTTCTATTATCAAATGAAGTAATCAGTCTAACGAGATTCCATCTGCCCAGGCTATCATGGCAAAAGGAAGCAAGTGACAGTTGTCTGAAAATGCCAGTTATATGTCCTATAGTGTTATGAAGTATGTTATATTTTACAGACACAGGGCAAGACCCATAGCCCAATATTAAGTGACAAAAAGGATTTGTAAGTAATGTGATTTTTTTTTTTTAAATTTTTTTAAGAAAATGACTTGCTTCTTTCTGCCATATGATCACTTACTGGCTTGTGCACAAGTGGCAAGTTTTTATTTAACAAAGCACTCAACTAGGGCCGTCGCATTTACAAAATTTAGTAAACGTTTACATGATACCTATTACATGAAACGGTCCTGTTTAACCCCTCTTCGTAGCGTTTCCAGTTTCAACTGATTCTCCACTGCATGCAGTAACACAAGTGAAGGCTGTAATTGCTTATTGGTAATCTTCGAGAGTAGGTAAGGCTTTCTGCCAGCAAATAAGTTTAAGATTCTACTTTATGGGCTACCATTTGCGATTAGCAGCAAGGGATATATTATATGCATCATCCCACAGACAGGATAGTACATAGAACGATACATGCCATGGTCTTTGCTACACCAACCTGAATCAATCCTAGATCAATCATGCTTCAGGCTTGCGAGTTCCGAGGAGTTGTTTTATTTAATTCATTATTGTTAGAGAAATCAATACATTGAACCCATTTTCCATAATTTACTGGAATTAGTATGAAGCAATGAACAGAATATATAATTAACCATTTTCAGCCATATCATCAAAATATGCATAAAACAACAACAGAATTCTTTCATTATGCAATGTTCTCAATGGGATACTAGATGACATCACGACTCACATTCATCTCTTACGTCATAACTCACTTAAACGGATACCATTTTTGTAAACATTAAGTTGGCCTACACAAAACAATGCCATTTATACGTGTACACATGACAGCCCTACACTCAACACGTTTTATCTATGATCATATGAGAGAAAGAACAATAGTGTTTTGTAATAACACACTCATCACATTTTATTTACAGTTACCGTGACAGACACACGGTTAAGGACCATTTTGATAGAAAGGAAAGCCAATGTTGCTTCCATTTGGAAAGAAAAAAGGAAAGGTTTATTCAATGATGCGCTGAACACATTGGTATATGGTTATATGGGCTACACCTGATAAGCAACAAGGGATCCTTTATATGCACCATCCTACAGAGAGGATAACACATACACCAGTTGTGAAGCATTGGCTGGAATGAGAAATCTCCCAATCGGTTCATCAGGTGGGATGGATCTGACAACCTACTGCACAACCAAACAGAAAAACGCTTCTACGTATGCGCATTGTAACCCTACAATTAATGTAACAGAATAATATTTTGCCTTTATTATTGTATTAATGAAATCAACAGAAAACATTTTCAAATGATACTTTTTTTAAAGATATTTTCAAGAACGATATCCGTACCAGGTTGGAAGCTGATATTTTGCACAACTATCCCAAATTGCAGGATATTTTTTAATAGCAGACCAGTCAATTGTGATTTACTTTTAGCGGGAAATATCACTTTCTAAATAACAGACGACAGAAATCTTTGTAAATTCTGACCTGTCAACAACAATGGGGTTGGTCACACAATTATTTCCCTTGCAGGTGGCACGCGTAAACCATCAGTCCTAGTTGCGCCATTTTTCTGTAGTGTTATATAGAGACTGATGGAGTGTAATGTCTCTTATTAACTTAATAATGCCTCAAAATTGTTGTGTAGCCGATTGTGAGATGAAGTACATGTTGCTTCAAAGCCTAGGTGTCAAAATAAAGTGGCCGATTGTAATAAAATGGGTTTAGTAAACATTCAAAAAATAATAAATCGTGGAAGCTAGGTATAACTAGGTATAACAGTGAATTTTGAGCCTTGTTAGTTAATACTAAGCGGGTGAAAATACAACAACAAAAATATGTTGTTATTGTTATTAAAGTAAATAAATAAAACAAAATATTCTGTTAACATCACTCTGTAAGAATAGTGTTACATGCAACATTTAATAATTAATAAATACATTCACAAGAAAATAACGGACAACGCAAATTAAATATACTGGTAATTAGGCCTACTATGTATGAAACACATGTGGTGGATCCGCGAGGGATTGCAGTAACTAAGGACAGAGTCCAAATGCAAAATCAGTAGACAATAAATAAATAAATAAATAAATAAATAAATAAACATTTAAAATAATATTGTTTATAAAATAATATTAGTTATAAAATAATAATTAGCTTTAATAAATAACACAATGAATAAATCAAATACATAACAATAAATCAATAAAATCAAGTAAATCAAACAATTAATTAACATTATTAATATAAATCAAATAAATAAGTAAATAAGTAAGTAAATAAATACATAAATAAAATTAAAATAACAATAAATAATTATAATAAAATAACAAAAACAAATGAAATAACTAACATCAATAAAATAAAACAAATGATTAACACAAAGAACATAAATCAAATAAATAACATAATGAAATCAAATAATTAATGTAAAATATATTTAAATCAAATAAATAACAAATAACTAATCAACCAACTAAATAAATAAAATATGTGTAGTAATTATCTGTATTCTAATACGTATTATTATATGTGTATTATACTATCAAGCTGTATGTTTCAACAAAGTTGTTTATTTGTGATTTTTATTAACTAGATACATAAGTCATTATATATAAGGCTGCACGTATCATAAAAGATCCTTGGGGTGTTAAACTGTACAAAAACTGGTTTCATATTCACGGTAATAACACATAAGCCATTACGCTCGGAAGCAATCTAGGACTGATGGTCCACGTAGCCGCCTAGTGGATTTTCACACAGTCAACCCCATTGATGCTTATATGTTATGTTTTTATGTTGCCCTTTATTTTTATACAGGTTTAAATCCTCATAATTGATTTTGGGAGCGAAGATTTATGAATATATAATATTCTCAGTACGAAGTCGGGGTTTATGCATATGCAGATTCCTTGTAAACGTGTCGTAAAATAATGAGTACGTACGAGATATACCGGGAAACAAATTTTAGCGAAACATAAGCTATGCCAGGGAAATGCACTGTGGGCTGTGATTTATATACAGTTAGTGATTATATTAATTGCAGGTTTAAATTAAACCACATTCGATAGATGTTCTTTAACTTATAGGCTGTACCGGATGTAGTTCACCGACGGTAAACCCAAAGACACACGTACTTTGGGTTTACCTTCCTAACGTGAAATACCCATTGCGTTCCGAGCAGTTTTGCTCGGAATGAAATAACTGTCATAATAATTAATGTCAGCCAGTTTTATGACTCTGATCGCATATGTAAACAAGTTTCGAGTGATTCTTATCACAAATTACTTACTTTTGCAGTTATATTTACTTCATATTGTTGGACAAATATCCGTCTGCGATGTCTCTGACCTAATTTCCGTTTGATTACATGGCGGGAAGTAAATTGTGGAATCACCTTGCACGGAAGGGGATCGATAATAAAAAAATAACCTTCTTTAGATTTAAAAAATATATATATATATATATATTACCACCACTGCCATCATCATCATCATCATCTTTTGGGGGGGCATATTTGTTGTGCAAAAGTATAAAATCAATTAAATAAATAAATTAATTAATTTCTGAATAATAAAAAAAGCTTTATAATAGTTTTTTCCTTTTTTTCTATCATAATCATCATCATCGTGTTACCATTATTATTATTGTTGTTGTTGTGACATATTTCTCGTTTGGATCACTTTCATTCTTTGCAAGAACTGCTCTCCAACTGTGTGACTCAATTAAACTGGGGAACTGTAGCATACATTTTTAAATGTTGAATTAGAACATTTCTGTCCATTGATTTTATTTTATGTGTGGCAAAAACTGTAACGCTCAGTTTAATATATAACCGATCACTGAGAACTAGTAATGACAGATTGTTGGTTTATTATACGGATGTTTCGTCCATGTACATTTCGTCCACTGATTTTATTTTTAAAACTTTAAACACATCTTTTATCCCCTGATTCATAACCAGCAATGGCAAATTGTTCATTCATTATAGGGACGTCCACAGATTTTTAAAAATTTTGTTTTAATCCTACAACTCCCCCTCCCTCCCTCATGCTATCCATGTTATGAACCCATTTGATATTAAAATTTTCATATATCTAATCATGTGATAATTGTGTTATCGAGCCTGAAACGACTAATAATACGTATCATAAAATAAATATACAATTAAATAATATGTATATTTCCTAATAACTAAAATTTAATTAAAATAAAAATATTTTGTGGACGAATTGTCCGTGGACGAAATCTACGATAATTTATTTAATAAAATATTTCGTGGATGACTGATAACACGTATCACAAAAGAAGTACACAACAAAATAAAATGGAAATTTGTTAATAAAAATTTGTCCGTGGACGAAAATGTACGATAAATTGTTTAGTAAAATATTTAGTGGATGAATCTTCCAGCCGGTATTTTTGGTCGTGGATGAAAAACCAATTAAAAAAACCATACACACTTTTAAATACATAGAAAGAAGGATAAAACAATTATAAAGCTTTTTTTGTTAATTTATTTATTTATCGATTTTCTACTTTTACACAACAATATGCCAAGAAAAAAGATGAGAACAATAACAATAATAATAATAATATGATGATGATGGTAATAATAATAATAAAACCTTTTAAATAGAAAGAAGGATAAAAAAATATTAAAGAGGTTTGTTTGGATTGAATTGAATGTGAATTAATTTTCTTCGTTCACTCCCTTTGTAACGAACATTGAGTGGTTGGGACGAATATTTTGTATTATCGATCCGCTTCCGCGCAAGGCAATTCCACAATTTACTTCCCGCCATGTAATCAAACGGAAATTAGGTCAGAGACATCGCAGACAGATTTTCCCCCAACAATATGAAGTATCCTCCCATAATAGGTTTTCGAACAGATAAGCAAATATTGCACATTGTTGCTGCCTTACGGATTACCATGTGATTGTTTATTACAGATGGATATGTCTTAGAAAGATTTTCTTTGTTGTATTGTCGGTATCTGGATATCTCAGTGCCAGAAGTAGTTTAAAAAGACGAAAAGAATACTTGCATTCAGAAAAGGATTGTTGTAAAATGTGGCAAACATTAATAAGAAAAGACTTAAACAATTTTTTTAATTATTTTTTAAATTATCACAATCACATAATATCAGTTATATTAATTATATAGAGTACATTTATATACAACATAGTTTACATCTAAAAAAAAATAATTCTGGAAAGAAATGCCCTTGATTATTTCATTGTTTTAAGAATGCGACATTAAAAGCAACATAAGAAATGCCCCAAGTTTTCATCCACAATTTGTTCATGTTTCACCGAATATCACATGATACATCACGCGATTTTGAAAGCTGTGACGTAAATAAGTAGCCGATAATTTTTGCATCAATGTTTGCTTACTGAATACTGCTACATAAAGCATTTTCTGAATACAAATTTTTTTTAATGTACATTAGTGAAAAGTGATAAAAATGACAGCACATGTAGATATTTGAAAAAACACACCTAACAATGGGAACTTCACACGGAAGATTTTTGTTTTGGATGGAATGCAGGTACTTCTGTGTTTATTTTTGGTCTCTGATTGACGTCATTTCTCATGCATTCTCGCGCAACTGATATTACTAATGAACGATCGAAAACACGTGTCGATCGAAATGGTGTGACGATACGATATATAAATTTATTTTTTATAAAAATTTAAAAGGGGGGGATTTGGGGGGTTGTTCTATTAATCATCTGCTATATTTATCAAAATTATTCTCTTATAACACGAAATAATTAAATTACTTTTTGAGACTTATTAATACTGCCCAGACACCTGTTAGCATATGAAGCTGAAGAAACAAGTTGTTAAAATGCACACCTCGAGAAGCAGATAAAATCGTGTCTGGATATTGAGGATTCGTGGCTATCTGGGTAACCCAACCTCCATGACCTTGGAGGGTACCCCTCAGTGTCATTTGCTCTTGAGCCATGTTAATATTTTCAACAACTTTGCAGGATTATTGTGGATTACTCAACCACATAAATAAAACACAGCCATCTATCCACTGGATGACCGGAAAAGGATGTACAAAGCCACATAACTGGCAAACTGTTAAATAAACTGGTTTACTTTCAATATTACGCTAAATCAATGTTACATATTGTAAACTACAGCAAAGTACTTGCTATAATCATGGACCGGTTAAAAGTACATTTTCTATTTTACTATATTTTAACATTGGTTACTAATGAAACATACGAGTACTACAATACCTGAATTACACATATACTAGCTTAGAGTTTTGTGTGTGACCTAGATAACAATAATAACATAATGAGACTGGAGTGGAGCGTGCCAGTTCAATATAACATGACTGGATTGTCTTTTCTAAATGTTTAAATTAATAATAATAAAATATTCTCGATATAGTAGCTTTAATTAATCTTCTATGTTGCGCTGCGTGTCGAACTGGACACCCAGTGTATACTCTACTTTCAAACTTTACGAAAATATGCTGTTTTGCTTTGCGTTATTAATTATTTTCGAAAAATAATACTCCAATAAAACAGTGGCAGGTTTGAAAGTAACTTGTGATCTGAAAGTTTCAGGCAAAAATATTTATTTAACAGGTTAGGTTAGATAAACCTACTTACGTTTCCATATCCTTTCGAAGTTCCTGAAACGCCTATTCGCAGGCTGAACAAAGCAGTAGGTACGATGTTATACCAGGGTATCGAGTGAATGAAATACTCGAAGCCAGTAGCCATCTAAGGAGTAGCCAATGGAAATACACATATCATGTACGCCATCTTTAGACTGAATCGTCTTATCTAAATGCTTAAATAATACAAAAATATCCTCGACATAGTAGATTTAAGTGCATGCTAAATATTGTCAGTGCTAAATATCTCATTGAAATAAATAAGTTTTGTTTATCACATGTTATAGGCTAGACATCGAATTGAGAAATCTTATTCCAATGTAGTATAATTATAGCCTATCTCATTCTGTTTTGCATGCTACTGTAGAGAAAACAGTATTATTTGTGTGTAGCAAACGTAAATTGAAACCAGATGTTTCAGTTCTCAGTTTCGATATCCCGATATATCCCATTATGAATAAATGTCGGCCCTTGATGCCATAGTGGGCATGCCTGAACATTTGGTGGATATGGGTCCATGAAAAATTTATACCCCCATATTCATTCAGTCATAATGAATAAAGTGAAAATTGTTATGCAAGCTTATTCAAGTCAAAACTACTGAAAATAGATCACAAAAAGCAGACTTTCATCAATTTCTGATTGTCACGGTTTGTTACAAGAGAGGAATTCTCGAACAAGAGATTATCTGAGATTACTGTATTTTGGAACACGATTAATGGTTTTCCACCAGACACGCCAGATGTAAGGAGAAATATTTTAACATACCTAATATTAAATGCAACTAATAGTTATTGGCGCATTAAAAATGGTAGTGTGCTTTGTGATGTTGTTTGTTTGTCTTTGTTTTGTTTTGTTGCTTTTACTTCATTGTTGTTAAAATAATACTAATACTAATACTAATAATAAATGTATAAGCAGTTCAGGTTAATGACAACTCGCGTATAATTTTAAAGTGCAGTTATGCATATATCTGAACTTATAACTTGACTTTATAAGATTTAACCCAAAGACTGTAACTATAATCGTGTACGAAAGCATATTATTTTCAATTGGAGTGTACGGTTAAACAGACATTATGAGATGATTCTTACTTTGACCAGTAATTGTTTGTGGTTATTACTGTAACTCAATGGCACATTTGTTAACGGAAGTTAAGCTTATCTCATTTTCCAGAGGGCGCTACGTTTTGTATTTTCCATCTTGACGAGTGCTAGGTTTGTATATTTACCTCTGATTTTAGTTTAATATTATTTTAATACGATTGTTAATATACCGTTGTTAATAATTTAATTCTGTAATGATTTCCGTAACTTGTTAAATAGTTGTTGTTGTTTTTCCCTGGCCAATGTGTGACGTCATTGTTGGTCTTCACAAAGCGGCCATTTTGTATGCCGCATATTTCTAATTAAGGCTGAAAGTTGCATTGGTAAATCATATTTTAACCTATCTCTGTTTGTTTATATTTTAGATAAACATTAGCATATTAATTTACGACAGTCAGAGTTCAGTCAAAATGGAAGACCGAACAGCGGCAAAGGAACTTGATCAGTGGATTGAGCAGCTAAACGAATGCAAACAACTGACGGAAAATCAAGTTAAAATACTGTGTGAAAAGGTTAGTAGCAATAACCTTGTAATGTAGATTATTCCATATCTTGCCGTTAATCAAAATGAAAATATTGTTAAGTGATTCTTAAAGGCCAAGTTTTTGTGTGGTTATATTTTATTTATTTCAGTTGATTTTCAGTGTGATCTCAAATCTGCAGCATAAAAAACCACATAGTGACATACACATAGGCTTATTAAAAAACAAATCATAGTCATAGTATGTTAAGGCCTATAATTTTGTTCGTTAGTTTTAGTTACAAATAATGTGGATGAATTTTAGTTGTAACTTGGTTGACTTAAAGGGTTTAGGGAGCCAGAAAATTAATCGCACTGGTAAACCCATGTTTTTTTTTAATGATGTGTTGTTTCCATAATGATAAACAAACACGCATATAGTGTTATGTCCAGGGGCAAATTTTTTTTAATTAACTAATTTTAATCAAAAATATTTTAAAAAGTGTAAACATTAATAATTTAATTCACTGCAACATTATTTTATGCAGAAATAACACATTCTTGTAATCGTAGCACCTGTCACTGTGTCAAGTAAATCATTCCCATTCAGTACTTTAACATTTCAGCTTACAGGAGTTTACAGAGAATTAATATATAGTTTAGAATATCCAAACAAAATAAAAAGTCAAAATTTCCCTCCATCTGACACAACAAAAATGTCTACTGGTCTCTTACTTGATGATCACATGACTTGCTTTAGCCATAGTCTGTTTTTATAAAAATATTAGTGGGATACAAATAATATATACAGTGCAGCCCACTTATTTGCATACCGCATAATAGAATAGCCCTGTTATTAGCACAGGAAGTCTGCACCGTTCCGCTTGAATAGCCGTATGTACAGAAACCACTGGTTAATCAACTACTTGTTAATAGCATATCCCGTTTATTGTAATAGCAAAAACACTGTATTGTAGCTGCCAAACACAGTTAATTGATTTATCTGCCAAAATACCTCAAATAACAAGTCATCCTGTTTAATATCCAAGACAGCTTGGTGTTTAAATTGAAAATGTCTCGTATGCAAACAGCCAGCGTTAATGTTTGTAGCTGTGGCCGTCGTTGTCAGTGTGGATTACTTAAATGTTTATAGATCAATCTTCCAAAAGTCTAGTGAGATGTTCATTTCTTAAAGAACAATTACACAATGTTCTTGTAATTTTGTGAAATGTTTTTGTGACGAGTTACTTCCATTGATTATATTATGATCCCGGCTTTTAACATAGCCCGGATATTAACATATTTTAATCAGGCAATTAGGGTATGCAGTTAAGCAGGTTCCACTGTACTGTAATTAGTTATATTGCAAATGATAATTTATTTTATCATATATTAAAACTATCTTTCGTATTCACATTGGTCGTTCATATCAAAATTTGTAAAGATCTAGGACCACCATTTACATGGAATTTATATATTATTATTTTAAGGAACTTAAAACTTGATAATATACGTGAAACATGTACTATGATGTGATAAATATAGGGGGGGTTCGGGGCATGCTCCCTCGTGAAATTATTTTTCAGAAATAAGTTGCTTTTAAATGTAATTTGGCATTCATGTATGGGTACTATATACACATACTGTAGAACATATAAATGTGAATAATTTGACCACTTCAAATCAATATAAAAGGTTTTTATTAATTTATCAAATAATATGTATCAATAATGAGTTATTCAAATATAAATTAAATGTAAAAAGGTACCAAGTAATCTCATAATAAATAGCTCATTTCTTATGTTTACTAGTATAAATTTTTTTTTAAAAATACACTAAGTAATTTTAGGGTCCTTTTTTCCCCTCATATTTGAGGCAACACAGGAAAACTCATAACATGTCGCATATTTTACAAATGCATTTTTTGTAGTCAGTTCACACAGTAAAATACAATAAATGGATTTAACAATAAATGGTGTAAAATAGTTTGACTATTTTAATTCTAATATGATCTTTCAGCAGATAAATATAATTCTTCTAAAACCATCCATACTCCCTAAAATTCCGGCAACAGACATTGCAATGGCTGAATTAACAGAATTGATTTCTATGATTTGAGTGATTAAAAAATAAAATATTATGTTGTTAAAATGGAAAGTAACAATAACTTCTGTAAGGAGTAGGCTCATTCTCTTTTCAGCAACTTGTTTATAACTTATTATATTCTAAAATAGAAATGAAACAGAATTTGTAAAAATGTGAATGGAAAACATTATTTTCTGAAATGGAAAATCACTGGGTCTAAAAACTGCACTTCATTCTCTATTCAAAACAATTTGAAATGTTAAAATATTCTGTTTAGAACCAAATATATGACATTTTTAAGATGATAATGTTACGAAATCAAAAAGTGAGAAATTTGCATCGAAAAATTTATTACATAAATTCATAATCCAGTCGTGATTATCTAATTAAAAAAATTGATTTGAAATTGTTAAGCACTGTGATATGTGGCAAACTGGTGTTTTGATACTATCAAATGAGATGTGTACTAAAAAAGTTAAATATTTTATATGGCATTGGATTTATGACATAAAATAGTCAACAAACTTGCCTTCCTCGTGGTTGGCTTGTCGACACCGCTATATTGGTTTTTCACAGAAACTTTTCAACACAGAAACAAACTGTATATTTTGTCCAAAATAAGGCACAATAAGAATACATAATGTACTAGAGTACACACTATACATGTTAGGAACAAAATATAATTCAGATATTTTTCTGAAATCACAAACTATCATAGATATTTATTAAAATTTGCAATAAAGCTGATCAAAATTTTTATCACTTTACTCAATGCGCAAAAAAACTGAATCGGTGACTTCAAAAAGATCCCAACTCATTTTTATTTTATTATACAGGAGTTTTAATTGTTTTTCTCAAAGTATTGCCATAATCCTACATGGTTCGTACGGGTCATGGAAAACCTGGAAAGTCATGGAATTTGTAAATGTCATTTTCCAGGCCTGGAAAGTCATGGA
>JAUTBW010147123.1:0-13367 GCA_032361425.1 Peltospira smaragdina | reverse complement strand
CGTGATAGAACATCAGTGTCTCCTATACACCGTGACATAACATCAGTGTCTCCTACACACCGTGACATAACATCAGTGTCTCCTACACACCATGACAGAACATCAGTGTCTCCAGTTGTGTCGTCATCATCTGATATCTCCAAGTCGGGTAGCTCAGAACTACAGGTGCACACAAATAATTCAGATCCAAGTACAAATGTTAGCACAGCATCACTAACTCCTGTAACTGTCTCATCAGTTACTGCTGAAGTCTAATCACATGACCAGGAACACCAGTCTGTCATTGATAATACAGCAGTACCCCCTGCAGATGTGCTGTCAAATGCTGCTGCTACAACAATGCTTGATTCTGAAGGTGTTGGAAGTTTCAGTGAATATGATGGTGAGTCTGTAACAAGCAGTGGTTACCCCAGTGGAAGTACAGAAACTGTTATTACTAGAACAGATCAAGGAGAACAAGATAATCATCAAATAACAGATTCTACTGGCCATTCAGATGATTTCAAAACAGAAGTAAGTGGTGTAAAACAAGCAACTGTCGTTCATGCACAAAACTTGTTAGCTAGTGATTCAGAAACTGTTAATGTAAAGAATCAAATTCCAGATAAAGACATTGAAAGTAAGCATGAACAAGATTCTGATGTAATTGTTCCACATGTATCTAAACGGGAGCTGTATTATAGCCAAGAAGGTGATGTTCAGTTCCATACAGAAAAAGAGCTTTCAAGTGCAGTTGAAGAATTGCATCAGCCTATTGCTCATCATGAACAAGACAATCTGGTGATAGCAGAAACTGTGTCCCCTCACCTCACAAAGGAAGGTTTAAAAATTCCATTTGTTCAAGTACTGAAGTCAGAAACAACTATGCCATGTTTAGAAGATCACACTAAAGCTGCCCAAACCTTTAGTGGCAAAAGTCCAGAAACCCAAACACGGAGCACTTTAACAATTTCAGAAGAACTAAACTGGCAGCTGGGAACCAGCATGTCAGATGGCCAACCTGTTGTGCATAAGAGAGGTTCTGATCAGACAGCCCTGTTCAATCAGGATGATGGTGAATTAATGCCAAAAACTTTTAGACAGAAGATTGGCATCAAAGACACAATGTCATTGGATGACACTGCCATGATACTGATGCACACAGAATACAGAGTACCAAGACAGAAACATCATGGCACCAAATATGGGTCTGATTCAGTAATGAGTGATGATTCCCTGTCAGATAGCGGTTTGGTGACAGGGGCTGATTCAGCTTCTCCAGAAGCCACTGATGGCAATATATCAGAACCATTTGACCAAGCTCCAGCAGAATTGGATTCTGCTACAACCAGCCCACCCACAAGAAAGATCAGCAACAGTAAACTGGAAGATGGAGAAACATTCGTGACATCTTTAACCTGTGAATATCGACCTGGTCCTTTAATGTATGGTCGTTATGACAGGGGCAGAGCATTGGCTGGAGATCATCTAAGTTCTTCACCCAGTGAGTTTATTGTCAGAGACAGCTTCAGAGTAACGTCTCCATTGCCTTATGAACAGACCAATATTCAGTATGATGTTGAAGGTACTGCTAACAGCCAGCAGATGTCTGAGTCTCTTGATCCAGATAGGACAGAAAGCAATATCCAGATTGATCCTGAACGTGATGCAGAATCAAGTCTTCAGAGACATATTACAGACAAGGTGGTGACTGCAGCTTCAGGTGATTTTCAATCACTACCTGATCTGGTACCAGCTTCCAGTAAACTGAAGAGAAATACGAACAACAGTCAAAATAAACTGGATACTGGTGTAGTACCTGTGCAGCAGTCTTTATATACTGCTGCTATTACACCGTTAGGTAGTGCTGATGATTCAAGTGTGACAGATATTTCAAATGAGAAAGAAAATATTCAAAAAGTCATTGCAACTGATAATAAAGAGTATGCTGCTGGTATAATTCCCCCATCACCCATTATTGGAATTGTGTCTCCATGGCCAAGTTCCTCAGTTACAGTTAGCTATGCAGACAATACTGCAGCTTCTATGCAACAGGTGGAAGGTCCTATGCAATCATCTGTTACAGAAATTTCAGGAGATGCATCTGAAAGAATCCAACAAAGTCCACTTAGAATCAGTGATCAAGGGGAACATGCAGCTGACCTGATACAAGATAGTAATGTGTTCCAGCATTCTGCTACAGACAGTTCACAGATGTATATAACAAGCAGCAAGCCATTGGAAATGCCATTAAAAAGTGAAGTGAAACAGGAGCATGAAGATTTGCATGTGTCTGCTGTTCCTCAGCCTGGCAAAGATGACGATACATCTACAAACACAGATACCAGTGCAACAGGAGATGAAAATGCAACCATTCCAGCCTCTTCATCTACAAGAAATGAACATGAATACCTTAAACAAGAAACATTCCCAACTGAAACTGTGCTTTCCTCAGCTGATGAAGCACCACTTGATCATGGTGTGGAAAAGGAATCCATGGAAAGTGTGGCCTCTGAAATAAATGTGTTAAATAATCACCCTTCTGCTGATCAGCAACAAATATCAGAACATGAAATTCATCGTTTACCTAAACAGCAGAATGTAGTGAAAAGTGTGTATGGGCTTGAGGATTCCAAATATTCTGAGGAACGATTGCAGTCAGAAGAACAAGAAACATCTGATACAGTGGATTCTACTTCAAACATGGACAATTTGTCTTTGAGAAATAAAGATGCACTGAATGGTAGTGAAGAGGAGGAAATGATAACCACTGAAACTGTTACTTACATGGTGACTGATTATAACAGAGGTGACATTGATGCGGCTGGTGGTGTGAACCAACAACAGATGAACAAGACAACAGACTATGCAGCTTCAGCAGACAAAATGGCAGCAAGTGAACACGATGACAGTAAAACTGTGATATGTGAAACCATAACATACACACCAGATGCTGTGATGGCTGATAATGTTGGCAGTGATACTAGCCTTCAAAAGGTTGATGAAGATGCCAGTAAGACAGCTGGTGTTAGCAAGAGAGTGATTGATGCTCATTTAGAAAATATGCAGGACAGAGTCACTGTGCCACTGGATGAAAAGCAAGATAGGGAATATAGTGATGGGGAGCAGCAACCCATGATAACTGAAACTGTGACATATGTAACAGATAATAACCAGACAGAACCTACCCAGCAAGTTCACGTAAAGCAACAGCCATTGCAGATTGATTCAGAAAAAATAGAACAATCAGAAATTGTGATTAAAAAAGATAATGTTTTCACAGAAACTATTACGTATTCAGTAGAAGACAATACTGGAAAAGTGAGTAAATCTGTTGATGACAGCCAAAAACAGAAGATGACTGATTCAGACAAGCCAGTAGAAAGAGAACGTTCTGCAGAAGCAGTTAGTGGAAATAGTGATGAAGAAAGGGAAACCATTGTAACTGAAACTGTCACATATATTACAGATGATCAGAGGAATATACCAGCTGGTGAGGGACAGAAATACAATGTTTATAAGGATGTCCCAAGCATGCCAACACCATCAACCATTAAAGATACAGTAGGCAGCAGTAGTGAAGAACAGAGTGAAATGATGGTCACTGAAACTGTCACATACATAACAAATACTGGCACAAGTGACGAAGCTACTAAATCATTCGATGAAAAACAGCAGGTGACACATGATCTAGAAAGTAGCACTGATTCAAGTTCAAGACAGGCATCAGTAGACAGAGAAGCGTTACAGGAATACACTGAAGATGACCAGACTCTGATATCTGAGACTGTGGTGTTTGTTGAGGATAGACTGAATAAAGATACAGATGGACATGGTAAACAGCATGTGATGAAAACAGAGCATGAACGTTCAGCAACAGTATCGGCATCTGCAGGCAAAAGGTTGAGTAATTCTAGTGAAGAGGGAGACATTTTAAGCACTGAAACAGTTACTTATGTGGTGAGTGGTTATAACATAGATGACAGTGAGGCTGTTAGTGTGAGCCAGCAACAGAGTTATCAAGCCACAGACTCAGAATCTTCAGCACATAAAAAGCCAGCACATGAAAGTGATGATGTAACAACTAGTGCTGTAATTACAGATATTTTGTTACAGACAAGCTCTTTAATGGTGGAACATCAGCATCCAGTGAAATCCCAAAGTTCCTTGTTGACTAACACTCAAAAGTCAGATACAGCAAATGATCCAAATATAACTGAAGAGTTCACTGAAGAAATGCATGTTCATGTGCTTACTCTCACAAAAGAACCATTAGAAACATTTAATGAAGAAGACCTTGTTGATAAAACAAGTAAAGATATTAATACACCAGAAACAAGTTCTTTACTAATGGAACAACAACATCCATTTAAATCGGAAAGTTCCATTTTAGACAAGACTCAAAAGTCAAACAAAGAAGATGATTCAAACCTTACAGGAGTATTATATGAGCAGACACATGTTGATGTACTTACCATCACAAATGAACCATTAACAGTATATGATGAAGAAGAGCCAGTTCATGAAGCAAGAAAAGATGATGAAGAAACATTGATCAGTGAATCAGTTACTGACATAGTAAGTGTTGATACAAAAGAACATATCAGTAAACCTGCTAGTGACGAACAACAGTCAAAGGATCATCCAGAAGGACCATCAGAAACAAAAATACCAAGAGACACAAAGCCAGGAACAGAACATATCAATCAGCCAAATATAACTCTGTTTACTGAAACTGTTGTGTGTGTAGAAGACAGAAGTAAAGAAATGGGTGAACCTACCAGTGTTGGACAGCAACAAAAGAAAGGTGATTCTAGGGAACCACAGCTATATGGAGATAGCAAAACAGAGAGTGAAAATAGTGAAGAAGAGGAGATGTTGGTCACAGAAACTGTGATGTACATAGAAGGCGACATGAATAGTGACATCAGCCAAGCTTTTGGTGTTGCCCAGCATGATAAGAGGAGTGATAAAAGCAATACTGTTGAGATGAAAACAGGTAAAAAAGCACAGAGTAACCAAACCACAGACTTGGCAGCTTCAGCAGCAGAAAAGACACCACATAAAAATGATGATGTTACAACTAGTGAAACAGATGATGACAAGAAAGCAGAGTATGAATATTTTACCACAGAAACATATTCCTACATGGTGGGTGTAAAAACAGATGAAAGTAACAAATCTCATGATACCATAGAACAACAGTTAAATATTGATTCAGATACTGTCCAGGAAATAACTTCTGCAGATAAAGAGACAATTAATAAATTAAATGAGTATGATGACAATACAGTCACTGAAACAGTTACATATGTGGAAGAGCCATGTAAAACTAGAAAAACTGATAAACCACTAGTTGAAGTTAAAAAAAGCAGGTCTGAAAGTGCCTCTGATGTTGGAAGTGAATTTCCCAATAGAGCAACAATTGGTGAAAACGCTGAAGAGGAGAATGAGACAGTGATAACTGAGAGTGTTACATACACATCAGTACATGGTGCTAGCAAAGATGAACAAATCGACAGAGCTGTTGAATCTGCAGAGAACTTGACAAAACGTGATTCCCAAGGTACCTTGGAAACAACAGTAACAAGCACTGAAGGTCAACAAAATAATGAGAGATTCATTCCAAATCTAGATGGGAAGATCACATCACCTGATGTTTTCACTGAGAGATTGAAAATGAAAGTCCCTGAGATAAAGATTGAAGATACAGATTCTGTAAGCCAGCAGACACCAAGTGAAAGTAGTGAAGATGAAGTAGAGATCAACGAATCTCTAGTGTACATACTAGGCAGTGGTTATGACCCCAGTATGCAAACACCTGTTCTGATAAAAATAGATTCAGGAATGACTCCAGAAATGACAGCAGGTGATGAAGGTGATAGCTTGGAAGGTGAGTCTGTTCCTGACACTGATGACAGAAGTGATCAGGAAGAGATGATGTTTACAGAAACTGTTATCTGCAGAGATGTCGGTGATGCTGTGATACATGATTTGTTGGAGAGAACTGATGTGCCAGATGATCATCAGCATTCAGTGGGATCAAAGTGGACTGTTCTGGAGATGGGTGAGGTTACATACATGGATGAGAGAGAAGAAATGGAAGCAGATGCTCAGCCTATTACAGACACACATTTAGTTTCAGAGTTGGCTCTGGATGACGAAGATGGTCATAAAAATCTAGGCCCACAGCCTGTCATCAGTATAGTGAATAAAGGTGAATATAAAGACATTGACACACCAGATGGTAATAGGCAGTTTGAGGACACCATAAAAACATCATTGGCTGACAAATGGGATAAGAAGGAAGTAAATATTTCTGAGAGACATGAAGGATCCATTGAGGAGAAATATGATTCTGCAAAGTGGGACACACACACAGTTCTGAGAGTAGAGGATGAAGACAAAGGTAAACAGCAGGACTTTGAAGGTGCTTCAGCTGCTGCTGACATACAGAATAAGAGACAACCAAGTGGTTCTGGTGTACAGGAAGAAAGCAGTGATGAAGAAATGCTTTTCTCAGAAACTGTGGTTACCTCCAAAGATACAGAAAAAGCTGATACAGAAAGGTTAACTGAAACTCCCACATACATTACAGATGAACAAAAGAATAAAGGATTGAGTGAACCAGCTGCTGAGGTACCAAAACTCAGTGGTTATGAAAGTACCCTAGATAAAGACACATTAAATGGCAGTAGTGAAGAAGAAAATGAAATAACGAGTAGTGAAACTGGAACCTACCAAACATATGTTGACAAAAGTGTTGATGATAGTAAATCAAACTCATTCATGAAAGACCAACATCCAGGAACCTTAGAAGATCCATATCTTGATAGTGATATGGCTGATATTGATGTCAGTATAAAACCAAGAGAACCTGGTCATGACCTACAGTCAGTCAGTAAAAGCTCTAAAAGTAATGTTGAAAGTGATCCAGACGAACAAATGGATAGCACTGAAACCCAGGCTGATGACAGAGCTGATGACAGACAGTTATCATTACCAAGTGAACATCTCGTTCCATTGCCTCGAAAGGAACATCCATTAATTTCGGAAAATGTATTATCTGATTCAGATGTAAATCTGGAAACAACGGAAACTGATTACAAATCAACACCAGATGCATTAGTTGAAAGCACAAAAGATGGTGTGGAAAATAAGCTAAGCATGCAAAGTGATACCTTCAGAACTCCTGTCACTGACACACAAACATTAACACCAGTTTTATTGCCAGAAGAACGCCCTGTTCTTTTGACATTCGAAACAAAGCCAGTCACATCAAAAAAGAATAAACCAAGTAAACAAAAGCAAAAAATAATGCTAAAAGGTGGCAATGAGAGAACTGATACACAGACAGAGCAGGGAAGAATTGATTTAGATCAAAACAATCAAGAACCATCAGTAAATGTAACTGAAGATGGTGATGCTATTACAGAGTCTTCTGAAGGAGATGGTGCAGATACAGGCTCACATGACAAAGGAGTGAAAGATGTTTCACAGAGATTAGAATCAAAACATGATGATGATATTGTCAGCACTGATACAAACATTCGCACCGAGTTCATTTCTACTGTTCCTTTCAAACCTAGAAGTCAAGAAGATCAGATTGATGTTCTTTCTGCTGAAAATAAGAACAATAGTTCCTTGGATGTACCATGTGAAACACCACTGAGAGGGAGACAACAGCTAACAAATGAAGTAAACACTGCATGGAACCAAGACCAGACTGAAGCAGCAAAGCTGTTACTGTTGGAAGGGAGTAGTGTAGATCCTGTTGTACCTGCTGAGAATCTGTCCAGAGATAGTGAAGGTGTCCACTATGTGAGTGGTCTGAACGCTCCTGAAAGCAGTGACACCAGTGAAAACGTGGTTCACCAGTTTAGTGTTGAAAAAGAACGTGTGGGAAAGGAGAACTTTGATCTTCCAAGGAGTGAAGCGATCTCCATAGCATCTGAGTCTGTACTTGAAAACAAGGATGTAAGACCCAACAGTCCTTTTGTTGCTCATACTGCACATGGTGATGGAGATTCTTCTGTCACAGCTGTTACTACTCCAGCTTCTGTATCTTGTGAAGCCACTACTGCTATATCCACTGGAGCCAGTTCAGTTAATACTGTTCCTGGCCACAGTGAGTTAAAAGAAGAGGCACCAGCAGATAAGATTCACCCAGAAAACCAAGGTATAGTCCTTTCATTGGATGCTGATAGTGATGAAACAACAAATGTGACTACTTCATGGATTCAGGGTTCAAAGACTGGAATGTCAATCAGTCTGGAGAGACCATGTGTGTCAGTCCAAGATTCAGAGCTGGACCATTCTGTTCTAGCAAGTAAAATTATCACAATGGAAAAGGATCCAGTGCTTGTTTCGTATTCTGTTAAAAGTGACACTGTTCAGGAATTAGCTATTGCTTCAAATAAAACTGCAGATGATAACCATAAACATTCTTATCAGTTGACAAGAGTTGAAGGCCCACAATCTAGGAGTTATGAAAGTTCAGTGGATGGTTATATGCCACAAAGGCCTGAGTATGAAGCAGTGGAGAGAGGTGAAAAGTCATTAAATGGTGCTGCACAAGGTTTGACAACAACAGGAGAGTATCAGGCAGATGATTCTGACATTGCTTGTGAAGATCAAACCATCACAGCAAGGACAGCAAGTGATGAAGATGTCCATTTATTTAAATATCCTCCTCCTCCAGTGTCTGATTCAATTTTGTCTGATGATGTTTACCTCTCATTTAGTGGAAGCTCGGGCTCATCTACATATAGAACACCACAACAATCACCAAGAGCTGGATATGGAGATATGCCACAGATTACAATAGACCAACTTGACACAGACTTGGAACCAAATGCACAGGGTATGTTTCTTAAGATAGGGGATTTAAGACCAATCTATTCAGAACGTTTACCACTGACATCAAAAGTAAATCCAAATCAGCATGATTCTGGCCTGGATTACAGTGACTTGTCCTTCAGTCAAATCAGTGGAAGTGAGTTAGACAAAGAAAAACTGAAGAGAGAAATTGAGAGAGAAATTGCAAAGTTGAAGAGTCGAGTTCGTAGTTTGAGTGACTCGGCCATTAGTTCAGACTTTACTGATATTGAATCAAATGTAATGTCTCCTCAAAGCAGCAAAACCAGAGAAATGGACAAATTCATCTTTGAACCTAGGGCCTCAAACAGACCAAGCCCCACTAGTGTTTTCCATGTGGAAACATCAAAACCAGCAACATCCACTGAAGCCAGTGGATATCTTTCTCCTGATCAGATGGAGTTTGACAGAAAATCCTCACTGAGAGATTCTGGTAATGTCTATGATGATGATGACTTGAAGCCATGGGAAAATATAACAGGAACAGAGGCTGAAGACATAAAACTGGACAAACCAAAAGCAAAACGCCAGAAGTATTTAGCCAGAATTGCTGGAACAAAACGTTTTCCAGAGAGACTAATTGAAACAATCATAGAAACTGGAGAGTATCCATTTCCTGTCAGCCAATCAATGAGCAGTGCTCTGAGCCACTTGAAGAGAAGGCCTCGTACTAGACACGGGGGGAGGCGTACCAGGTCAGCTGGTGACCTAGCTGACCTCGCTCAAGCTGAATGCATGAGGAGACTTCAGAAAATGATGTTGGATTTCCATGTGGGTGTACCCACAGCTTCATCACGTCCTGCAGCTGCTCTACCACATGTGGCAGCAGAGAAAACCCTGCAGCATATCCACAAGGAACACACTGAAAACATAGATCCATTAAAAAAGGAAATGACAGTACATCCCACTGTAACACTGGAATATATTCAAGATGTGCAAACCGAATCCATTCCTCAAGCATCTCATAGTATTGGACAGTACATAACTGAGGGGCAAATTCCAGGGAAGAATGACAGCTGGCCATATGAGTTAATTACTGATTCATCTGAATTTTCCGAGAACATTCAGTCAGGTTTTGAATCATCCCCAGATGAACGATCTCTCTCACCAGGAGAGATTCGCCTTCAGGATGTCGACATGCTGCAGTCTGACTCTTCAGAATCTGAGAATGAATACCTGTTTGAGTCAGATGAGCACCCAAGAGTGATCAGTGACACTTCAGAGCTCTTGTTTAAAGGTTTTGACAGTGAAGGCAGACCAGTGTATCTTGACCGGCCATTTTCTGACCGGGGCATGAAAAAACGATCTCCATCATTGTCAGATATTAAAACAGAACCTACCGCAGTTGTTGACATCAAAAGATCATTTTCCACAGGATGTGTCCACCAACTTGATGACCACGCCAGCTCAACACACTCTTCGACTGACAGCATTACTTTCTTATTTTTTGGACCAGAAGACCAAAGTGGTCTTCAATCAGAGATTCCAGATTCTGAAAATCTAATTCGTAGAGATCATGAAGGTGATGCAGCAATATGTGATGTGTCAAATCATGTCACTTCTGATGATGATGACAGTATCCCTCTAAGGAGTCAGTTTGGCATCAATGAAGACATTCTTCCTCCTCTCTCAGGTGGATCTCAGTCACTGGACAACCTTCCAAAGCAGCTGGATC
The DNA here is from genome assembly GCA_032361425.1 of Peltospira smaragdina. NCBI lineage: Eukaryota > Metazoa > Mollusca > Gastropoda > Neomphalida > Peltospiridae > Peltospira > Peltospira smaragdina. Next base: position 2,836 of record JAUTBW010147123.1, on the reverse strand, counting down.
AACAAACATCCCTCAACAAGTCACATTCTGACAGTCTGCTCAACCTAGGTTCTGTTATCAAGGTGGATGATAGTGAAGAAGACTCAGAAATATTTCCATCAAAAGCTGTTTCTGAAACACCTTCACCTCAAAATTCAGATGGTTCATTTGGTGTGGAAATATGTGAAACCCCTTCCATAGAGGAGAGAACAGTCACACAAGATAATGTAGCCCATTCAAAGCCATTCCTGCAAAACACCTCAGAAACAGAAATACCATATGATTTAAGTAAAGAAGAAGAAGAAAGATTTAGGAAGAGTGAATATGATGCAAAGCCTAGGACAGTACATGAAACTGGCATCTATGATGATCACACACCTGTGAGTCTTGAACTGGGAAAACCCAAAACAGAAGTTATTTCAGATTTGGCAGGAGAAGCAAGTTTGAAAGAAAGGTTACAACAAAAACAATTGGCTAAGAATACAGATGTTTTTAGTAGAAACATTCCTAGTGCACCATCACCATCTGTGGATAGCCAGCCTTTTGATCCAGAAAGAAAATTACAGGATGGCAATGTTGCTGTCTGTGTATCTGGCCAAACAGTTGACAACACGGATTTCGAAAAATACCATGAGAAAGGAATTGTTGATAAAACTGGTAGAATGCTAGGAGTCCTGGCTAATAAAACAACAGAAAGAACTGAGGAAATTATTGCTGGTAAAATTGCACATACAATTTGCATCAGAAAGACATATAAAATCGTAGATGGATTTTCACATGAAGTTGTCACCGAAGTTGAAGGTAGAATGACAGATGAACTTGCAGACAGAATGACAGATGAACTTGCAGACAGAATGACAGATGAACTTTCAGACAGAATGACAGATGAACTTGCAGACAGAATGACAGATGAAGATGCAGATAGAAAGGCTGATAAAGTTGCAGACAGAATGACAGATGAAGATGCAGATAGAAAGGCTGATAAAGTTACAGACAAATTGACAGATGAAGTTGCAGATAGAAAGGCTGATGAAGTTGCAGACAGAATGTCAGATGAACTTTCAGACAGAATGACAGATGAAGATGCAGATAGAAAGGCTGATAAAGTTGCAGACAGAATGATAGATGAAGTTGCAGATAGAAAGGCTGATGAAGTTGCAGACAGAATGACAGATGAACTTTCAGACAGAATGACAGATGAAGTTGCAGATGGAAAGGCTGATGAAGTTGCAGATAGAATGGCAGATGAAGCTGCAGACAGAATGACTGAAGAAGTTGCAGAAGAAGTTGCAGATGGAATGACAGATAGTATGGCTGATGAACTTGCAGACAGAATGACAAATGAAGTTGCAGACAAAATGACAGATGAACTTGCAGACAGAATGGCTGATGAACTTAAAGATAGAATGACAGATGAAGATGCAGACAAAATGACAGATGAACTTGCAGACAGAATGGCTGATGAAGTTGCAGACAGAATGTCAGATGAAATTACAGATAAAATGACAGATGAAGTTGCAGATGGATTGGCAGATGAAGTTGCAGATGGAATGACTGATGAAATTGCAGATAGAATAGCAGACAAAGTTGCAGACAGAATGACAGATGAAGTTGCAGATGGAATGGCAGATGGAGTTGCATACAGTATGGCAGATGAAATTACAGACAGAATGACAGATGAAGTTGCAGACAGAATAACAGATGAAATTACAGACAAAATGGCAGATGAAATTGCAGACAGAATGACAGATGAAGTTGCAGACAGAATGGCTGATGAAGTTGCAGGTAGCATGGCTGATGACTTGACAGATAAAATCATAGGTGAAACAACTGAAAGAATGGCTGATGAAATGGCTGATGAAATCATGGTAAATGAAATTGAAAGTATGGCACAAGATACACCAGAGTATGAAATCACAGTCACAAATGAATCTTATGTATTCAGAGCTGATGCACCACTGGACAGCAGAGTGAGGTGCATAGAGGAAGAACATGTAAAAATTGTTTACATTGATGAGGACATCACTGGTGAAACACCACAACCACCAGATATGCCAAGTGAAGAAGAAACAAATTTGATTCTTCAGACAGATAAAGCATCCTCTGTTAAAATGCTGCCAGAATCCAGCCATGAAGTCTGTGACATGCCAGCATCATACACCCAACAGCAGTTGTCTGAACAAATTAATGCCATCCAACATATTTCAGTGCCTGAAAATGCCATCATACATAAGCATGAGCAGCTGAGTTTGTCACCACTACCTGAAGCTACAGCTTTTCCTTCAAAACCATCCAGCAAAAAGGACAGTAGTACACAAACTGTATGGTCTAGGCATGACAGTTATTCCCAGACAGAATACAGACCTGCACAGTCTCCGACTCAGATTCTTACAGATGTGGATGTTGAGAAATATGATTCTGTTCATGGAAAGGATGAAGAACATGCAGCAGTGCTGGAGTCTGCTGCAGCAGATGTTATCAGTTCTGTGGCTGATGTGGATGAGCGAGGAGCTGAGCGGGAATCACCTTGTGTCAGTCCACTAGTGAGAAGTGGGAGTGTGGATACCCTCAGCAGGGTGAGACAGACAGAACGTGGAGGACAGGTGAAACCAGCTGAAGACCAGTATAACTGTTACATGCATTCTCTGATGCTGGAAACATCACATGCAGTGAAGAACATACAAGAGTATTCTCCAGAAATGTCAGCAAGTTTAGATACTTCATTTTCCAGAATGAGAAATGCTGAAACTCAGACTGGGGAATTACTTAAACCTTTCCGTACAATATGTGTACAGACAGACCAAGAAACACCTCTACTGAAACAAGATCAAGATGTTGATACAACTTTACCCAAAAT
>JAUTBW010147012.1:0-13382 GCA_032361425.1 Peltospira smaragdina | reverse complement strand
GACATCGGTTAAGGACCAGTATAGGACATCAGTTAAGGACCAGTATAGGACATCGGTTAAGGACCAGTATTGGACATCAGTTAAGGACCAGTATTGGACATCGGTTAAGGACCATCCTGATAGTGAGAACAGAAACCTGCTGATGTCATATGGGCTGTTCTTCATCGCTAGCAGCAAGGAATCTTTCATTTGTACCATCCCATAGAGGATTACTTATCAATCCAGCCTTTGTTACACCAGTTGTCAAGCACTGGCGGAAACAAGTAATTTATAACATGCTTTAAACATAACTGGATACCATTCACTAGATTACAAGAAGCAGAAGAATGTATACACTTTTAATCAATCTATTATGCTATGCTATTGAATTATTTAGAAGTATAGTTTGAAAATTGATGGATGACATTTGAGTTTTTCTATCATTTAGCAAAACTGAAAAAATGCATTAATGAAATAATACTAATATTAGGATGTGTACTTTTTGCATATATATGGACAAATATTTTTAACATTACCAAGAAATCTAAAATATGCAATAGAGCAAACAGTTTGTGGAGGTGGATTATATATATACTGGATACTTATGGTATGGCTGGCATATCCATTTTGAATTTAAATTTTTGCATTTGTTTAAATGGTAAATACATGGATAAAAACCATGAACATACAGAGAATTTGAATTCTAGAATATGGTAGTTCAAACTACTGACAGCTATTCTTAACAATGCCTGAAACATCTGTGTAATCAATTTATCATGCCAATAACCATGCAGTCTAGAGGAGCACGTTTGGTTGACTACTAGAGTGTTTTTCCCTCACTATGATCTATCTAAACAGACTGACGTCAACTCACATGCTGCTCTTACCCAAATACTTACCACAGACCTCGTCAGGTAACCAGCACTGAGTATCTTCCATACACTATCCACAACCAAGCAAACTTACTACAGGACTAACTACTGGGGCTTTACGGTTTCATCTTGTATGCATTAATTTGCCTGGTGTAATATGAATATATATGATAATATAGATATTTATTTCAAAATAAATTGCATAATTAAATATTTGGCTGATGTGAAAAGTATTAATGGTAAGATACATTTATAATTTTCTTGTAGCATTTGTTTTTGTTGAGAACTGTGGAAGATGTGGTTGTCTAAATACTACAGACATTGTAACTCATGCTAGAAGTTGGGTCTTCAAACACGATCATTTTGAAAGGTGCTCTATCAGTTACAAATGTCAGTTTTACAAAAATATTATTATCTAATAAAAATAACAATTCTAATAAAATAAATTTACTATTTTTAGTGATTTTCGCAACTCTTTTCTTAACTGATAGAGCACCTTTTAATGCTTGTTTGACACTATCTAAGTTTTTATACTCCTTTTCAGAAGCAAGCATGACTGGTGTGTGGATCACAGGGTGTGGTGGGTGGATCACAGGGGTGTGGTGGAGCGGGTGGTGTACAAGCTGCAGGCGAGAGGAGAGGGAGACAGTGATGCACAGAGTGCTATGGTGATGCAGCTACGGAATGCGGCACGACGTCCTACCACAGCTTGCAGACAGAGAAAAATGGTGCTTACTGTGCAGCAGTTTCACTTTCATTGTATTTTCGGGGCCGCCCTCGAGTCAAATGACGTCGCCTTATAAACTCAAAGTCATCCACCATCCAAAACGATCCAAAATCATCCTCATATCTTACAAAGCATTTATGCAGGGACAAGTTGGTGCGAATAGCATTCTGTGCAACAAACAAAGTGGGAGAGAAAGAGGATTGATAATGTTAGCAGCAAAAAGGAGACGGAAACTGCAATAATTAGAAGAAACAAAAGAAAGCACATAAGTAGTATGTTTGTAAACCTACCCGGTCAATTTTTGTGGTCTCCGTTTGTAGAATTCTATCTCGTCGACAGTCCAAACAGCACCCTTAACATTCTCAACTCGCATAAAACATTTGTGAAGACTAAGGTTGTGGCGCACGGCATTCTACACGGAAACACAAAGAAATTACTTTACTACATGTCTACAAATGAAAAAGAGAGGGGAAGTGATACAACTGAAGCAAAATAAAAACACAGATCTAAAACTGTCTAATGTTAAGACTATACTGCTGCTTGTAACACATTTATGGGGGACAGGGGGTATTAGTTAACAGTGAAGTTTTATTCATTTGTTTTTGTAATTTTGTTTGCTGCTTGTTTCATATGATTCTTGCTGTGGTTTAAAAAAAAAAAAAAAAAAAAAAAAAATTAATTCTGAGATTTTTTAAATTATTTTTTAATACAACAGATAATAATAGGAAAGAATGACTGAAATTATTTCTAGGTTGTTTTTCTTTGTTACTGAATGGCTTGGTATTTGTTGTAGTTCTGTTTGATCCCACTGTCACTGACATTTTTAATGTTTTGCCATAACAACAACTATTATATCATTTGATTAAATGCTTTTTACAAACTTTTTTCAATGATTGTAATATTTTGATATTTTGTTATTAAAAACATTATTAGAAATGAGAATATATTCAATTTTATATAACCCCAATTATATTAACTACTACTGGTGTCATTATTTTGATACAATGATAATAATAATAATAATAATAATAATAATAATAATAATAATAATAATAATAATAATAATAATAATAATAATAATAAATCTATACATTTATTCAATCTTTTTATTTTTATTATTGTTATTTAAATATTTACTTATATTTTTTATTTGTTGTTGCTTATGTTGTTGATTAGAGAACAGAAGTCTGAGATCTTGCCAAAACAAAAACTTCAGAGTTATCTCCCTTATATTAGAAGGACTCCGTTTTAGTACAGTATGATACATAACGATGTTCTTTTCAAAGCAGCATAGAAGACATGTTAATAGTTTAATACACTTCATTTTGTTGCTATCGACTACATGTGAAAAATAAAATGTTTAAATTAGTAAATCTAAAATTCTACAATAAATAAAAACACCAACTACTAGAGAGATTCTTCCTGTGGTTGTGTTCCTTGCTGCTCATGCAACTACTATTAACACTAAACAATACACACTGTAATATATATAAAATTCTCATATATTCAGCCATGTTAGACTACACATATTGCTCTCATATACTCAGTCATATTAGGCTACATATATTGTGACTATTCACTTATCAATAAACAAGAGTCAATTTCAGTTATTCAATAACTGAATTTAAAAGGATGGGAAAAATCAGTATACACAACTGTTTACAAGCCCATTCATATTAAATACCTAACTTTGGAATTACAAAAAAACTAACAAAAAAACCCAGCTATTCTGAATGACAATTAAAACATTCAAAGATTTTGCCAGGATACAGTATAACTTCCATTAACATTTTGGTTTTTGTGAAGTATAAAAGTTTCAAATTTAAAAAAGAAAAATGTATAAGCCTAATTATATATAGTGTGACAACAAATACTGCTGTAATAGACCGATTAATAAATATGTATATCAAATGTAATTTCTGTTACTCACAATGTATCACATTACATATAAAAGTTAAGTGTGTAGGAAGTAAATTGATTTTGATGCATAACTGACAGATTTTATTTACATGCATTTTATTACTGAACACATGCCATAGTTTTTTGTTTTGTTTTTTAAATAAAAAGGACAAAGAAATCAATAGAATAGTACCGTTTCTTCAGAGTACAGGTAATATTTACGACTACAATTAATCTCATTAGAAACAGTCCTGCCATGATGAGAAAGAACATCTCTGTAGTATATCTTTATGAAAATGAAACATTGGGACATACATTACATGGTATTATAAAGCTACACTTAGACAATAAAATGTTTTATGGTAATGGAGATGTATAAGGAAGACAAAAATAGAATATAATTTTTTTTTATTATTATTATTATTTTTTAATCTGTGGGTAATATAATTAAATACATCTAGAATAAACTATTACAGGCCTTATTCACAAAAGGGTGTAAATTTATGTTCGAAACTTAGTACCAAGTCAATGTCTAACCACTGGTCCATGATGTCAAAGACGCTACTTTCAACCAACGATCAGACGTAAAAGTTATGTTACGTGCAAGTGTAACTTTACATTCTTTTGTGAATAAGGCCCAGAGTATAAAAGCAACCCACAGATAAGTTAACACACACAGATGCCTATGCTTATAAATCTTGAAGTCTAGACATTAACGACATCAAAACATCATGGGAATGCCATTCAAATAGCATTATGTTATAGTGTGGACTTTTACTATAGTCTAGAATTTAAGCTTTATAAACATAGGGCCTGTTTATTACTAAAGACAGCACCCTTGCACAAGTCAGGAATATAAGCTATAAGATAATATCATATGTGATCAGTTACATTTAGTTCATGTTCATTTTTGTTTTGTCACATCAAAATAACACCCAGAGAGCCAACTACACTGAGCCCAAGGCTATACTAGTATACACTGCTTTAATTTGTACACAACATTTATTGAGAGCATACTGAGCTGAGCTGAGCCACTCTCAAACCGAGGAATTTAACATTATTATATTAAAGCATTCTCTATATACCCCATGGCATCAGCTGTACACCGTATCAGTATGCACTAGTATATAAACAGATTTAAAAAAAACAACAACAAACATTTAAAAATGCAAACAATAACAAGAACTAAAAACAAACCACATCTTTAAATAACAGTATTACTAATTTGGGTATATATATTTTGGGCATGGCATTTACCATCACAAAATCACTGCAATCTAAAGCCTGGTGTTCACAAGGCTGGTAGGTATTGATGGGTACTCAGTGGAAGTGGCAAAGTAACAGTGAATTTCATTATATATATATAAAGACAGCCAATGTATTTGCAGACAGTATTTCTGAATTTGATGAATCATCCACTAGGTTTCCAACATCTATCACTAAACTAGTCAATTATTTAACTGTAGATTTTTAACCATATACTCTTTATATTTCAAACATATATTAATATCAATTCTGGTTTGTTATCATTCAAGAATTTTTATAAGTACCTTTAAAAATATATGAATCTAATACAAACACTGAAAAAATGCAAAATTTTCTAATGCATATTTATAAGTTAATACAAGGCAAACTAAAATATGAATATCAACAATGTAATGAATACAGCACATAGAAAAATAGCAAATTACTCTTTTGTTGTTGTAATAAACATTAGTGTCTATAAAAAAAATGACACAGGTATCATAAATTCAGTACAATAGTGAATTTACAAAAAGACAAAATCTTTAATTGACATTACCAAAGATTCTCTATGGTTGATGCACATAACCTCATACATGTGCAATATTAGACAGTCAATTTTAAGAATAACCGATTACTTAAATCCATCTGATCATAAAGGTATCAGTTGGCAATTTGAAATTCACAGCAATGATTCAACATAAAATAGACTTTAACCAGTGACTCCACTAACATATGTTATGGACCATAACCACTTCACCACAAGGTCATGATACCAAGGGTGTGTAAAATCTATCAAAGGGAACAAAACACAGAATACCAACCTTCCACGTGGCCTCATTGCGTCGGAAATATGCAAACGTGTTCTGAAACCACTGGTATATTTCATTTAATGTCAGCTGTCGATGAGGTGATTCTATGATTGCCTGGACAAGAAAAACAACCAATATTAAGACATTCAGTATTTTACTTGTATATCCTGATAAGTTCAAACGTAAATCTTTTAATTTCAGTTTTAATTATTAATGTAAGGTCTTAAGGCTTTGACTGATCAAATAACTATGGAAATTTCTTTTAATCATCTATTACTGTTTCACAATGGTCATCTCTTATTTATTAAAACTTAAAATGGTATATTTTCATTCTTTTCTCATACTGCTTCTATGTTGTGTTTTGTTGTTTTTTTTGTTTTGTTTTTTGGAGGGATGAATTTTGACTGAGCAATTTTTAGGTATTATTTTTTAAAGTAATATAGTAATGGGTTATTAGCATGCCCAATGTAATTAGCATACAAACCTGTCTTATTAATGAGGCATATGTAAAAGGAGGTCTCACATCAGTGCTTTTATAAAAGTCTCGATTTCTTTGGATTTCTGTAAAACAAAAAATATACACATTATAAATAGGGTATAAAGGTAAAATTAAATATATTCTGAAAAAGAATAGTTAAAAAGTAAATAATGAAACAGACATATGCATATAAACATTAATTGTGCCATTATCAGAATTATTCAAATGTGGTTATTAATGGTTTGAATGTTTCAAATATAAAAACTGTAAACTATTTATTTTGGAAGTTTTAAAACAAAATCGTTTTACTATTAAAAATGTGTGAGCTGTAAACAGTAGATAAAAATGTAAATAATGGTGCTACTTGCCCTCACTGTGAAATTTACAAGTTGTAAACAGTAGATAAAAATGTAAATAATGGTGCTACTTGCCCTCACTGTGAAATTTACAAGTTGTAAACTGTAGATAAAAATGTAAATAATGGTGCTTCTTGCCCTCACTGTGAAATTTACAAGTTGTAAACAGTTGATAAAAATGTAAATTTTACAGTGAGGGCAAGTAGCACCGTTTAGATACATTTTTATTTATACTGTTTACAATATGTAAATTTCACAGTGAGGGCAAGTAGCATCGATTATATGCAGATTTAAAAAAAAAAATTGTCTATAATTATTCTGATTATAAAGTAGACTTTCTGTGTTAAATCCAAACAAAACTTCTAAAACCTTTTTTTAAATATTTGCCCTCACTGAAAGTTACTAACTGTAAACGATATAAATAAAAATGTAAATAACGATGCTACTTGCCCTCACTGTGAAATTTACGAGTTGTAAACAGTAGATAAAAATGTAAATAATGGTGCTACTTGCCCTCACTGTGAAATTTACCAGCTGATATTGGAAGATTGCACTTGTCGGACACGCGACGACGGATTGTCCCTGCAGACTGTGGACTCTGCAATGAGGAGGAGACAGGGGGAAGCTGGGGGGTGGGCGTCAACGGGGAGGCCAGTGGAATTATAGGTGATGCTACCATGGATACTGGTAACCCTTGTAATGAGGGAGCTGTTGTGAATGGAATTGACAATGCCGGATGCTTTGGTAAAATAGGTGTCTGAAAAAGAAAAATTATGTATATTACAAACAGGATCATATGGAATTTTGTGTATAAAATATGATATACCAGTACATATTACAAATTTGTCCTGTGAATTCTAGTAGAGTTTTGTGTAAAATATGACATACTAGAACATAATGTAACTTTTATTTGTTTTAATTTATTTTAGAATGATTTATACTAACTTACACTGAGGGTAACATATTCTGGTTTTGATTACATCTATGATTTACTGTTAGAACATAGTTTTGTTTTGTAGTAACTTTCATTGAGGGTAACTAGTTTTGGTTTTGGTTACATTAAAAGTTACATCATTCTGTTTTGTTGGAACTTAAATTGAGGGTAACTAGTTCTAGTTTTTACAATTAAACCTTCTGATTTGTAGTAACTTACATTGAGAGTAATGTTTTGGTCTTGGCTAAGTGTAAAATTACAAGATCACTTTGGTTTGTAGTAACTTACATTGAGGGTAACTTGTTCTGGTTTTGGTTACCTTAACAGTTACATCAGTCGTGTTTGGTAGTAACTTACATTGAGGGTAACCGGTTCTGGTTTTGGCTCAACCTTTGGCTGTGGTGACAACTGAGATCGCTGTTGTTGCTGTTGTTGCTGTTGCTGTTGTTGCTGTTGTTTCTCAAATCTTTCATTTTGCTGTTCATTTTGATATGTCTTCATTTGTAAATGTTGCATCATTGCTTGTAACAACTCTTTCTCCCGAGACAACTGAAATAACAACAACATTTACCTGATAAGCATTAAAGAAAAGACTGCTATATTGTTAGCTTGTGGTTTAACTGCAGTATTTGTACCAAGCACTATATCACAATCATATCTATTTAATGATGCACATATTTAACTATGCTATATTCATACTTATGTTATTATGTTATATTGCAGTTAAACAGGCATAAGAAACTAGCCTAATGCTGTGTTCTGTACTAACAGAATCACTTCCATTCATTTCTACTCTTGGTCTGGGAAACACCCTCGGTATGTCCGGCCTTATCTGTTCATACTAACAGTCATAAAACATCTTATGTTGAAAATTCCCTAGTCGTTCACTCTGGGGCCTTATTCACAAAAGAGCATAGATTTATGCTTCGAATGTGATCTTAAATGAACGTCTTTCCAATGGTCCATGATGTCAAAGATGCTAATTTCAGCCAATGATCCGACGAAAAAATATACATTAACAAAACATAAGTTTACATTGTTGTTAGAATAAGCCCCCTGATCTACTGTGTGCCAGATAGGCACTTTCATCACTAGGCTTTAAGATGCCCATACTGACAGAAAGCAAAATTTGTGATTATTTTCTGCTTACACCTATCAACAAAAGCAAAATGTTCCATCGTTTGATTTTTCTACCTGTGCATGGAGCGTACCTGTATTTCCAGCTGACTGACCACCTGTAGCTGAACCCGAGCCTGCGCTGTGCTGCGGTCGTCCAGGATGTGCTCAGAGTTTAAATGTCTGAAATATAAACACCACTCTGTACTGGTTACATTCTATTAAATATTTGACATTAATTTTATTTTACCGTACATCATTTAAAAAATTATTATTCAATGACTCAACAGATTTTTATCGTGTTGGAAACATTTTTAATTAGAAAACTCCAGTGGATACCAAACAGGATTGATCTTATATCAACCGTTGACATAAATATAGTGAATATCTACATTAGCAACAACAAATAAAGTAACCCCACTCTGTACTGGTCGTATTCCATTAATTAGTACCATAATTAAAATATTAACTTTTTAAAAACATAAAAATTGTGAATAATTACATTAGTATTAAAAAATAAAGTAATATATCTTATTCTTTCCATTATTAAGGTTATATTATATACAGAGAGAGGATTCATCATGACTGTTTTTTAATATGGAAAATTATCAAATTAGTATTACTATTAGTTAACTGTTATTTGTCGAGGCTCTGCCAAGTTAAATACCAATTAACGTCACAAGGTTGATATTTTCCATATTAAAAAACACAAGTAGTGAATTCTATTTATCCTATAACAATTCTAATACAACCTTTTAATCTATTTATTTAAAAAAAATAAAATTATCAAGTAAAAAGTAAGGTCCATATTTCAGTCATTTCAACTGGCAAAAACAGTCTGACATTATGATTTTAACTGAATTTTACTACACATTCCATTAAACTGTACATATCGTGTGCAACAGATTATCAATTGACTAATTTGCATACCATAACATGATTAGATATATAAAAATATCTAATGAGTTTATGACATGGATATCATGAGGACGTTATAGGATAAATTAGTTTATTACCTGCTAAATAGATTGGAATAATATCATATTAATTTCTTATTATAATACTACTCGTTTTAAAAAAATATTTTATTATTTAACAAAGCACACAAAACCTTTTTATTCACGTTAACAGTTATATGAGCATTAGAAGACAGGTTAATGACAAACAAGATTAGTGGCTCACTGACAGGGATTGATCTCAGATCAATCACGTGTCAGGCAGGCACTTTCATCACAAGGCTAGCCTATTGAGGCACTCTACTTATTATAATCCGTACCTGTCTTGATATACTATACATATAATTGAATAACAATTCACTTATACTTGGAAAGGTAATGAAAGGACGAAAAGCAACCCATACATTTCCTAACTTGTATGAATTTTATTTCTAGCAGGGGAGATAACTCCATATGGCATTAAATTCAACAGAAAAACACTGATTATGGGTACTTTAATAATTAATTAGATAGCAAGATAACAGCTTCATATAAATATTTATTGTATATTTATTAATATGGATCACTTGAGATGGTAATATTTCTTTCTATTACATGCTATTTCTTTTCATTTTGATTTGTCTTGAAATATTGTCTGCACATTAATTGCAAGAAATGTATTTCCAGTTGCATGATTTACAAATCCCTCTGGTTGTAACCTAAATTCTAATATCTTGTATAAAAACAAGTGTTTTAATTAGGATAATCTTAATAATTAAACATTCTGAATTTAGTAGGTTGTCATTTCTCAAAGCTCTTTACAGAACCCTTGTTTATTAACTATCCTGGAAGACATCAAGCTTTGGCTGCTGATGGTAAAAAGATACTGCTAGATGTAGGTCATGGTGATACAGTGAAACTCATCCAACCGGACCTTAGCTACAGTGGAATTCATTGGATTAATTTCCCTTTTTATTATTAAACTGAAATTTTTTAAATAAATTAATTAATGTATGGAATTTCTGTAAACAAAGTTTCATCAAACACCAAACAACTGAATAATTTTGGATACATATATGATGTTAATATCAAAAAACATTTCCTTCCTTTCAATATATCCACCATTAATAAAAATGTGTTGTTGAATGCATTGTTTAAAAAAAGAGAAAAAAGTATTATTATTTTAATTTTTAAATGAACAAAATCCCTGAACAAATCTGAAATATCTTTAAGTATTAATGTATAAATACACATTAATAAAACACTAAATAAAGTTGGGAAACATCCCTTGATGGTTTCAAATAAGTAGAGATAATACAACACACCTACTTTGAAACTGTCTTACTTTAATATACATATTTAACAAAAACATATAACATTCAAAATATTATTTAATAAGACACAACAATACAATTAATATTTCAATCCACAGGTTCTCATGAGATTTTTTTTTTTTTTTCATTACAATAATAATAATAAATAATACTTTTTATTGAACAATGCACTGAACAAATGTTTATTAATGGTATATCGACATCAGAAACGGTTTAATTAGAAGAAAACCCTAGTGGCTAGCTGACAGCCATCAATCTAAGATAGACTGCTTGACAGGTCAACACAATCACCACTAGGCTACTGACAGCAATCTAAAGATAAACTGCTTGACAGGTGAACACAATCACCACTAGGCTACTGACAGCAATCTAAAGATAGACTGCTTGACAGGTGAACACAATCACCACTAGGCTATCAAGGTGCCCCAAAACAAATACAAATAAAATTACTGTCTTACTTTAAGAATATGGAATAATCTTCACAGGGCGTGTCACAACCAGGCCATTTACACAGATTGTGTCTGTACAGAGGGTTATGTTTGTCAATTCCATTCGTCTTGGAGTCATTGTGAGACGATTTGGCACTGTCGTTTGGTCTTAAGCTGATAGGAGAAGGGGTGGGAAGTCCACCTGCAGGAAGAATAAAATTAAAATTAAATATCAGTCATCATATAGGGTATAATACAGACCTATTTTCTAGGGTCCCTTTAGTGAATTGGGGAAAATAAGCCTAAATAAGGGAAATAGGTGAGTTTTGGTTAATACTAAATTTGCTGTTTTAAGATTTCACTGCATGCATTATTTAGCATAATAAAAACAAATAAACTTAAAATGGTTCTTTTTAACACATAAATTGCAATTTTTATAGCAGATTAAGTTATTTCCAGGTATAAGGATCTTAAATGGAAAATTATTAAGTGATAATTGGGAATAATTTTGTATTAACAGGCCCCCAAAATACATGGTAGATTATACCCCGACATATTTACAACAATTTGGGCTCTTATCAAGAAAACAAGAGAAAACTGTAGGTGTTTTTGATGATGGTCACTGTATATCAATAATCAGTACACTTTTAAATTACAGTTCATAATATACACTAATTTTTTTTTTTTTATAAACAATTAAAGAAGTGGTAAATAAGTTTGTATAACAGGTGACTTGAGGATGAGAAGAAGAATTTGTTTTTGTATCAGCTGAAATGATAAGTTTCTGATTTCAGAACAATTACACGTCAATCGAACATTAAAGTACATGGCTAGGCTTTAGTTACTGGTCTTCAGTAAACATCTTGCCAAACCTTCTACAAATATTCATTACAATTTCATATACATTAAGTTATTTATAAACAGGCATTATTGTGAATTATATATCCTATATGCATAATGTTCAGTTGGTTACCTGCTGCTGTTGGATATATTCAAATCAGGTTTCTTTTCAATGAAATGTTTACATGTGTGTTGTGAAGTGCATGTTGCTATGACAACACATCTGCAAAGGTCACAAAGGCAGACAGATTCCCACACAATTCTTGTTTTGCCTCTGAATTTCATTTTAATTATTTGTTTAGGAATCCTATCAAATATTTTCCCAACCCTAAAAGCTGGAGTTGTGTTTATTTTGTTTGTTTTCCAGCAATGTTTTCTGTGAAAGCCCTAAGTTTTGACATGTACTTCTGTACAAATAAGCTGACACTTTTTCAACATCCTTTGTTTTGTATAACTGCAATTGTTATACAGGTGTGTGACAAACACCCACTTCAGAGCCATTAATGCCACCATGTTTATTTCAACACTGTCAGAAAAATGGTACAACTACACCTGAGAACTGCCTGGTTTAACATAGATACACTGCCATAATTAGAGAGATGTCCAAAAAAAAAAAAAAAAATGAAATAAGGGTAATCACTAATTTATTAAAATCAGTAGTTTTATTATTAAAAATTATTATTAAAAATAGGTACTTGTTGAACTGTTAATTCAAGAAATTCATTGTGATTTAAAGTTTCCCCATTTGCACTGTAATTAAATCTATGTAACTGCTTGAATCTTGGGCTGGGTGAGGGAGGGGAAAACCAATGGAAATTGTTAAAGATAAAATTTGAAACATTTCTACATTACACCTCCACCTAGACAAAACAGTGCTCAGAATTTCAAATTAGTACAGAGGCAAAAACAAACTCCTAACCAAGATAAACAACATTGATGTAACCAAGGCTATTAATTAATAATGAGAACACATTTCAAAGTTTTTTCAAAATATAGATCTTTTGCCAGTCAAATGACAAACTCATTCTGCATCTTAATAGCATGCACATCTTAACCTTAAACATTTCAGAGCTATAAATGATTAATAAGACAAACAAAGATGATTTCTTTATGTTGATATGATTTTATATTATTTATCCTCAAAGCCCTTGGGAATTGTAACTGATCAGCTTGTTTGTGTGTGTGTGTCTTGTTTTCACAATGCCTGGCATTGTGACATTAGTCTTAAAATATTAATTAGGTTCAGTTACGGCTACTCAGTTTTCTTCATCAAGAGAAAACACAAAACATGGTTTTATATCTTTCCAACAGAAAACAATAGCAGTTATTGGTGTCATTTTTGTTTTTCATATTTTGTTTAGTTGGTTGTTGTTATTCTTGTTATTGTTGTTGTTGTTTTGTTGTTTCTGAGGGTTTCATTTATATATATA
>JAUTBW010146901.1:0-13384 GCA_032361425.1 Peltospira smaragdina | reverse complement strand
TTCACAAAAGGAATAACACAGGTCATAATGAATAATGCACATCACAAAACAGTAGTTCATCTTATCCAGAATATTAGAAATCAAAATCTCTATCGCCATTTTCAAAAAACAAATTCAATGCCGCCATTCTAAAATTTACTACATGTGTTATACGAAAAAAAAATATAACGAAATTTCTATATATAAACGGTCATGGTTGAATCTGGTGGAAAGTTCCATAAGACCTTGAACTTGAACTTCGAAAAGTAACAGCGACTTTTGCCAATTATTAATGAAGTTAGAAGCGGAAATATCCAGTTAATTCCGGGAGTCGTCAAAACCCGCTTGCATGAAAATGAGCCGACACGTCAAAACACGCTTGCATTGAAATAACGACAACTCGTCAAAACCCGTCTCTATGGGGTAATGTGTTAAACAAATCTTACCTGGCAAAATATGTCTTTACACAATAGAGGTTGAATTTGCTAAAGGTGATCATAATTGTGTGCAAGTTTTAAACACAGACAAAATCACATTTGTATGGAATTTTTTTTTTAGCGGTTGCTTCTAATTATTTTGCGAATGCCAACAAATTATTCACTATTATTCTGAAATTGATTCCTGTCAGGTAGTCAATAGGGACTTTTATAAATAAAATATTTCCCAGGCCTTCTACAATACGGTGGCCCAGTGCCCAAGGCCAGTGAATTTTACACTAGGGCCAGTAATAAATTTACGCGAAAACATGTTCCCAATGGCAAGTAATAAAAACTTAAAATATAATAATAAAATTAAAAAATAGAAGAATCCCGAAAACTTTTATTCTTACTCCAATTGCCTTAACGCGTTATTCACTTACTAGACTTAAAATATTCAGTGGGAGGTGTTTGTAATAACATCAAAAATGGTGAACTAGTGACTGTTAGTAAATGCACACATGATCCCACATTTAGGGTTAACACAACTGCAGCATGGTGTATTTGTCAATAAAGTTTTGTTTGATGATCAGTTGTAATTAATGTATAATCCAACAGTGCCCAGTATTTTCCGAAAGTGAAACTGAGAACATTGCGCATGTGTCAAGACAACTACTCCAAACTCCGACAAAAGTAACACAGACAGGCATGTGTGTTATCATTGTGGTAATAAACAAATCGGTGTTTTGACAAGTAGGTATGAGATTTTGTTAATGAAATCAGACTGACTACATGCAGATTATTACAGTGACTTTATTCCACACTAATGCTAATAACTCGGCAAGACAAGATTCTGTTTCACCGTTTTCGCTACAGTTTCCATACTGAAAGGGTGCTACTCTTTTGTTGATCATTTTATTGGTCAAATAGGGGTTGTTAATAATAATAATAATAATACCAAATAAATTGAATAAAATTACATATTTAATTAGTATTTGAGCTGAACATAATCTTGGCAGGCCAGTGAAATTAAAAATTAACTGTATTTATGTATGGGATACATTTTGTCTCTATTTCTTCTGAAATATTTTTAATTTTGGAAGGCCTGTATTTCCAGTGCAGGGCAATTAATAAAAATGTGTTGAGAGTGTCATAAAATTAAATAATAATAATAATTATCCTATATTATTAAAAATTGAAGGTGTGTAACTTGTTATTTATGTGTAACTTGTATCTTATAACAAATCAATTATAGTTTATATTGATCATGTATATTGCCAGTTCCAAATTATTACGTACCTATGTGTATGAATGGATGATAATAGTTTTTAATATTTTTTAAAATATTGGTGTGTTATACCAATTATTATTTCCCTCAACATCTTAAACCATATGAATAATAATAGTAATTATGTAATCACTGTCACATACATTTGACAGTCTGACTTGTAGATGGGTGGGTCGAATGATGTTATTGTTCTCATTATTGGTAAATATACACAAATGTAAACAGGCATCATCTTTGCCACCTCCTTCACTTTTCACTTTCAAAGTCATCCCTGTGGTTATATATAATAAATCTCTCCTTCGTATAAATCAATGTTTTTAACAGATTCAGCTAACTTATTTTAAAATTCATCAAAACATGTCCAAAATCACTCCCAACATGACAAGTAGAACTAAACCTTAGCTACATAAGCTAGAAGCTGATTGGTAGAATATGTAATGAGGATGCTGTCAACAATAATAAATACCTATGGTCAACACATATATTTATCAACTGCTCGCGTATAGATATTAATTTATTTGATTAAAACTTCAACTGTTAGGTACAAATGGTTTAACTGAATTTTAACTAGCACTATAATTTTGGTATTGAAAATAGTAGTGTTTTTATCCATTTTATAAATGTATAGTAAAAGTAAAAGGATTGTTTGAATAACACTTTATTAGCCAAATATTAAATTGTGTGTCTCTTCAAATAAAAGTTACACAAATACTATCACAATGCATTGACCTATTTAATGGCCAGAGAAAGTATTGAAGGAACGAAGGAAATGTTTATTTAATGACACACTCCACACATTGGTGTAGTTATATGGCGTCGGTCATATGGTAAAGGACCATTTTGATAGTAAGGAAGGAAACCTGCTGCTGCCACATAGGCAGTTTTTTTCTGATCAGCAGTAAGGGGTCTTTTATACACACCATCATATAGACAGGATAGCACATACCAGTCGTGGGGCACTGGCTGGAACAAGACATAGCCCAATGGGTCCACCATGTGAGATCGATCGATTGACCCACCGCACCATGAGCGAATGTGCTTACTACTGAGCTATGTTCCGCTCAGGCCAGAGAAAATGTTGAAAACATACATTTATCGTCTACATAACCATAAATTTTATTAATGTTATTTTTAAATATATGAATTATGGCAATGGTCCATAAACTAAAAAAACAATTGGTACATGGATTACTGTGATTTAATTAAAGCATATTTGGCAAAACCATAGCAAGGTTTGTTATTTCAAATGAATATCCTACAATATTTATATAAATAAAGTCTTGTAAATCTTTGTTAATAGCTTTTAATGGTGATTTTGGCTGTAGGCAGAGTATGCAAAGCAATAGTGATGTTTTGTCATGGTGAAGCAATATTAAATGATAACATGTGATGGTGTCATGTTACTGTGACATGTCACATCCTGGCATGTAATTTTTTTTTTGAACTTAAGTGCAACATCATCAACACTAATGTTTAATTATATAGCTATACGGTATTTTGAAAAAGACTGGATGAAGTTTTACATAATGTCTTTCAGGAAACGGTTAATTTTCTAGGAGAACAGAGTTTTGGTCATTTTTCGGTTACGTCCTGGCAGATCTTATTATGTAGTTTTTGTGTACCATCTGTACTGTCTCTGTAAAAGCTGGAATATCATTGGCATTGATAATAATGTTTAACGAAGGATGATTAAAGAGTGAAATTTTCAAGTTCTGGTATGGCCCATGTGATTCATGCTGTGAAACTACAAATATAACATATTATTGTACCCAGCAAAATAAAGTTTTGCTGAATGCAGGGTTTTAATTAGGTTTTTATTTCTTCGTAGAATCTGCTTATGTACATACAGACAACATGGACATTTCTCCAGGGAATACACCAACGGGTACACGACAAGCATCAAAACCGTCTTGTACAGGTGAGTAGTTTTACAATGATTATGTGATGTGCAGTGGATCAATTCCCATCAGGGAAATATTGATGTGGGGTAGGGTATGTGTGTGGTGTGTGTGAACACACAGGTTAAAAGAAAACCTTATTTAATTAGACAAAACATTACAGTGCACATATTTTCAAGTGTAAATATACTTTGATATGTTTTGTGGTGCCGCTATAACAAGTTAAAATGCGTTGAGTGAGTGGTTAAATAATAAATTATATGATAATATGTGTCTGCGAAACAATTTTACTGTCCGTTTTTGTTGCAACACTGCTTATTAAATCTTGAAATGATCCCTGACTGAACCACCAGGGATTTTTAGAACGAAATTTTTTCCGACTTCCATATAAGTAATAGATGATAGTAACAATACTTTATCAGCGTACAAAGGTAGTGTTGCACGATAGGTATTGTTACTCCTTTGTCTTAGAACACAGTCAAAATCTCAAGCTGTACATTATTAGGATATATATGTACTTCACACGACCAAATGTGAAGCTCCTGTTGTACTAAACAGTTTAGCTGTGCTCTAATTGTTAAACAATATTGTCAAGAATATTTTTATCATTTCAACTTATAGAAAAGAAGATCCAGTCATAACTTATAGAAAAGACAATCCAGTCATGTTATGTCTAACTGGCACACTGCACACAAGACTCATAATGCTACAATTGCTATCTAGGTCACATACAAATGCTCTGTTAGGACATGTTCTTTCACAGGGGACCCGCCTTGTTTAAATAAAATGGCGATATTTGTATTTAGCGTTTGACAATATCCCTTGATAGCAAAGGCTAACAAGTGTAATTCATGTACTGTAGTGCTTGTATGTTGTATTAGTAACGAGTGTTAAAACACGGTAAAATCGACATGTAATTCAGGTACTGTAGTGCTTGTATGTTGTATTAGTAACCAGTGTTAAAATATTGGTAAATTGACAAAATAACTTTTAATAAAGTGTAACATGTGAGTTATTAAATAAGTTATTATTACCATAGTGTTTAATAGTGTTTTTATATTTTCTTTTACAGCAGCTTTACAGACTCTACAGAAGTTACAGGAAGCTCTCAACCTTCATATAAATAGAGCTCAGCAAAGTAAGTCGGACAAGATTCTGTTTTCATTAACCTGACTACTGAATTTTGGGATAAACAACACAAATCAAACCCAGTACATAATCATAATAGTGTATGTGAATTAGTGGTGCTATTAGTGAAGAGACTGTTTGAAATTTTATTTAGACCATCTTAAACTATTCTGTGAGAAACGTTTAATGTGATTTTAAAAGTTATTACTTATTAAGGGTCATAAGGTTATATTACACTTGAATTTCAGACATTATTTTTAATTTTAAAAATCTATTGAAGAGGTTGAAATTCTATCATTCAGTACTTAAACGTAAGATTTTTTTTTACATGATTGACCTTTTATGATATTACAAGTTGTGGCCTATTTTGAATTATTGAACTAAACATTATTGTTATTGTTGTTGTTGTTGTTGTTGTTATCATTTTAAAATGCTTTATTTCAGTGGCCCAAAACGTCCAGCCACCACTACATCATCAACAACATCAGCAACATCAACAACAACAACAACAATCGAAACCGCTGTCGAGTCCTCAGCAGTCACGTCAGTCAGTCCATCACCTCGGCAACAGTGTGCAGGGCCCTGCCCCCATGCACGGTCCCCACCCCTCGGAGCACAGTGTGGTGAATAGCGGTGACCCTCATGATCACCACCACAGTCCAGCTGTGTCCGAGGCCAGTCCCACTTGGTGAGAACTTGTTCAACTCAGGCTTTAAATTTTAACTCCGACACTAGGTCCTAGGCTATATTTATAAAGGAGTTTTAATAATGAAACATGTTTTACTGCTAAAAACATCCTTTACTTAACACCTAAACATACTAGACAGAATGTAAACTGAAAAAGTGTTTTACATTTATTGTAATATGGATTGAAAATGTTTTTTTAAAATAGATTTGACACGTTGTTTTGTTTTGTTGTTGTTGTTGTTGTTGTTGATGTTTGTTTTGTTTTGTTTTGTTTTTTGTTAAAACACGAGATAAAACAAAGTTTTAACTCAGACATTAGGACCTAGGCTATATTTATATGGGCATAGGGATATTTCATATTATCACACTGCCAACAAGGGTACCAATCAGCTGCCAATAACTTCAGTGTAAAAGGATATTGCATTGACTGTACTATGGATTAAACATTGTTATTCCAGCCAGTTCTCTACAACTGGTGTAAAAAGATTGGTATCTGCTCTGCTGTCTATGGGATGTTGAATATAAAAGATCCTTGCTGCTAGTCAGAAAGAGCAGACCATGCGGTGGCAACAGGTTGCCTTTCTCACTATTATATCTGAAGCCATATAACTGTAGATAAATGTATTGAGGGTCGTCATTAAATTACATCTCTTTTTTTTTCTCTTTTTTTTTAAGAAAATTAAACTTTACTGTATACCAATTTGTTTCTGTGTATTTATTTTCAGGAGTCCCAAACAGAGTAGCAATCAGGCCCAGGTTACCCCAGTAACGAGTGCTCTTTCAGGTGCAATAATCAAGAAAGAACAAACGGTCGAGCTGACACCGTCGCTTAGCAACTACTACAATGAGAAACTCATTGGTCACGTGTTAGGCTGGCAGGCAGAGCATGTGGAGAAACAGGTAAGAAATCTGACAATTTTTTTTTTTTTTTTTTTTTTGGGGGGGGGGGGTAAAATTATTTTTCTGTATCCTTTTGACTGCTGCAATAACTGGCCCAGTTTTAGGCCTACACATTCTGATTCAGTTTACTGATGGTAGCATGTTCCTCTTGGTTTAATTTTTGCTTACCATTTTTTCACATGATCGTGCGATATGCATAACTAGACTATCAGAAATAAATGATTCAGTTTAGTGGACATCTTTTTTTTAAATAATAATAATAATTAAAAAATCTAAATAATAGTAATAGTAATAATCGATAGTTGGGTCAAAATGTAATATTGTAGCTTTAATTTATTTGTTTGTTGCTGAGTCTTGTTTTTATTCCAAATTGTAAATAATATTAGTAGCCAGTGATCTTTTATTTTACACTGTGTTTTTACAACATTTATTTTTTTTCCATTTAATTATTTAATTTTACACCTTTTTTTGACACCCAATAGCCGATTTTAATTTTGGACTGGGGCATCATTAAACATTAAGAATGAAGGAAAGAATGAAAGATTAGCAACACACCTAATCACAACATCAATAGATAAAGAAAAAATATATAAAACATCACCACATTGCTCTCTCTATTATTCATTCATTCATTCATTCTTGTTGCTGCAGGCTCATCTGTACCGGGATGAAGGACTGGCACTGGGCAGTTTGCAGTGTAGTCGGGTTTCTGTCGAGCTGAAGAAAGATCGGTCTCTAGTGCGAACAGCAGAGATTCAGTCCACCCTACATGAACAAAGGTAAAACGAAAACAGATTTTGTGGAAATTATTGTGTTACGTGGAAATGTGTTATTCATCATCTGTGGTGGATAAAGTGGGACGGTCAGGGAAATAATATCTGAAATTGTTGTTTTTGCTTAATGTTGATAGACTTCAGTGTCACATTATTAATTCTTTCTCTCCCTTTCCCTAATTTTTATTTATTTAATTGTTGTTGTTTGTTTGTTTGTTTTTGTTGTTTGTTTGTTTGTTGTTGTTTTTTGTTTTTTTATTTACGATTTCATTTTTGAAATTGAATAATAGTGGGATTTTAAATCACATTTCACTTATTTCTATTAACAATTCTGTGTTTAACCCTTTCATGTCTTTCAAATTTAATCTAGAAGTGTAAGTGCTTGTTTAACACACTTTCAATTTTTTTTTTTTTACAAATATTTCTGACACCAATATAATTATTTTTGTCAACAAAAATGTGTGGAGTTTGTTAAAGTATTAAATATTAAATTTCAGAATTAATTAATTAGTTTTTCGGTTTCCCCCTTATTTCATTTACTCATAAATGTTACGGGTTTGTTTTGTTTTTCAGAATTTTATTTCTCGACAAGCAGATCAGTGAAATTGACAGCCTGAAGACGCCATCGACGTTCCTCCCGTCCTGACAGCACGTGTGAGTCTGCTGCCCTGCTCTGTGTGGTCTCTTGTGATATCAACAGCCACGGCCTCTGAGCCCCACACCTAGTGTTGTTTGCCTTCTAGACAAGCGAGCAAACGGGGAAACACAACCGTAGCCCCTATGGGCTACCGAACCACTGTGGGCTCATGAGCCACAGTGGGCTATTGGTCCAGGCTTGTTGGGCTTTTAAAGAGCAAGACGGAAAGGATATTTTAAGAGGGCAAGATGGAATGGACTTTTTTACAGAGCGAGAAAGAAGATGGAATGGATTTTTTTAGAGAGCAAGAAGGAAGATGAAATGGATTTTTTTAGAGAGTGAGACAGAATGGTGTTTTGCTGAACAAAAAAGAAATGACAGACCACTTACTTGTCTATTACTGATTCACGGAAAAATAAATCTGATACCATTTTTATTTTTTCATTAAAGATAAATTAAAATTATTGATAAAAATTATTGATGAAACTTTAAAAAATAATTTTCTGCTGGTAAAAAAATAAAAACGCTAAATGTTACTGTAATCACGTTTATAAGTTCTAATCAAAATTATAGCCCACCTTTTTTTTCTTTTTTTCTTCTGTATTTATTTGTACATGAATTAAAGAAGTCTTAGAACACGTGAAAACTGAATTGGCATAATTGTGATTGATTATTTGATATACCGTACACAAAACTTTATATTTTTTAATGTTTTTTTTAATAAAAAATGGGAATTAATTGAACAAACCATTGTTACGGAAAAGAAAGTTGAAGACTTCGTAACTGTTTTCTTTAATTTGTATATAGTTTATTTTTTATCCGGTTACAATATGTAGTCTGATATCAATCCCTAGCATTGAACAACTAGATTATTTTCAAAGCCAGTATGACTTAATAAATGATATACTGGTACATAATGTTATGATGATAATTTGTTTTGGCTTGGAACTTCTCATAGATTGTTCAAAAATATTTTCAAAGCCAATATGACTGTTGATAAATGTTATACTAGTACATAATATTGTGGTGGAAAAAAAAAAAAAATTGGCTTGGAACTTTTCATATTTTGTTATGTTTCAATTTTCCTGCTTATTAAAAATATTATGAAAATTACATGTAACAAGCAGGATTATTTTTAATGGGTGGGTATAATTTTGATTAAAACTTAAATACATAGTTCTGTATTAATTTGTATCCTGAGCCAAAAAATTACTTGAATATTATGCATAATTATAATAAAGAGCTGTTAGAGATAAGATGATAATAGTTGTACAAATGTTCAGGAAAATGGAGATAAATAACACTTAAACAAAATTGTTTCTTTTTATTTTTATTATAAAACATTAACGGAAAATCTTAAATAAAAAATATCTTATTTCATTGAGCTTTCTTTCCAAACTAAACTTCAATAGTGAGAAAAAAATAGAAAATTAATGGATCTGCATTTTCATTTCGTTTTTAATCTCAAGAGCATTACTTTTATGAACAGACATTTAAGAATCTATTTAAATTTGTATGTATGTCTGATGTTTGCTTGCAACCATTCACCAAACAGTCCTGTGCCAAAGACTGAAAGAATGTGTAGATAAAATATTTCAGTATTGGCCTCACAAAAACTTTTTGTCGTCTTCCGCAATAGTATAATAAATACAATATTCACCAACATCAGATACACATTGTGTTATAGACAATGTAAATGGTAGATGAATTGTAATTCTTTATCCATTTTAGAAAATTTAATGAAAGGATTAAGTTTCGGTGAGTGCCATTTGTAAAACCAGCTGCTAAAAAAAGCTCCCCTATTTATTTATTTTTTTCTAACTTTTTATTTTTTAATAAAAAGAATTATTATATACATATGGAATTCTAAAGTCACCTATGAAAGGGTCAGATAATTACTAAAAACAACAATTTTCTTTCTTATTTTTATGAATGAAAATATTAGCCTGTAACCTACAATTTTGTTTTGGTCAACTTTACATAAAATTATAAAATAACAAAATAAAATTTTCTTCTTGGAAACTTGACAAGGAGAGTGTTTATGTGTGCAAGAAATGTTTTGATAAGCACTCTGTGGACATGGGTACGATTGCTACCATGAAACGACAATGACGAGGCTTTAAATGTTTTATATATTGTGTGGCTCGGTGTTATAGTGTGGTTCGAGCAGGATCGAATCCCATCAGAGAACAGATCGTTGTTTTCTGTAATCCTACATTGAATGCTAATATAGCCATTGGTAAAAAAAAAAAAATGTTTAAAAAAACCCACTAATATTCAGTTATTTTGGCTTGCTATAAAATAAATAATGATTTTTTAATGTATTTATCACCAGCTTTACTTCCCAGCTCACAATTTTTAAAACACTTGCTTCAGGCTTTAAAATGCATAAACTGCGTTATGCAAGAGTCTCAAAAAAAAGTTATCTGATTTGCCATGGAATTCGTAGATGCTAAAGTAGTCTTTAAGGTGTGTTTTTCTGGGGTTAAATATGTAAAGTTTACTGGCTTTAAGCATCAGTCTGCCACATTCTAGACCAATTTCTTTTCTTTTTTAATTATTTTTCTTTTTAAAAGAAAGGAATGATAAAGCTGCAGTTTTCTTATAGTTGTATTTATCAAAGTGTCAGTCATCAGTGAATCTGTTCAGACTTGAATTTGTATTATGTTCATCAGAGGAATGCTAAAATAAAGCAGCCAGTTGCCTTCTTCACAAAATAGTGTAAAGTTCATTTTGCACATAATATATATTTTTGGCTGAAAGTAGCATCTCTGACATCATGGACCAATGGTTAGACGTACATTTAAGATTACGTTCCAAACATAAATCTACACTCTTTTGTGAATAAGGCTCCAGATGTCTTTGGCTGGTGATTTTCAGACTTCAGTCACCAAATAATTTTTAAAAGCTAATGAAATTTAAACATGGCCAGATAAGTTGTATTTTTGTATATATCTTACACAAATGCCAGAATTGTTGAGTCTGTTGGTCTGAATAGAACTACAAAAGCAAGTAAAAACATTCTCCTCTGTCATGTAAAAATATATTTGTATAATTGTGGATGATTGTATGGAAGAAAAAAGCACAGATGCTGAGATTAATTTATATGTGTAATAATTATAATTTTGCTATTATGAAACACAGGGTGACTGAACGTAAAACCATATGTATAGTATATAACTTACAACTTAACAACACAAAATGTGTAAACCAGCAATGTTTTCATGTCAAAGATAATCACTGCATTTGAATTAAGGTGCCTGTATAATTGAACATTTCTAGTTTCAAATTATATAAGAAATGTTCTGATAGTGTATATTTTTATGTGAAACAAGTGGATTTATAAAGTAATGAAACGTCAAGATTGCAGCATGGCAGAACCTGTCATTTTCTTAATACTGAACATTGGGTGATTTTTAATGAATCTCTGGGAACCATGTAAGAAAATGAGAATAAAATAAATTGTAATTTGTTGTGTTGTGAGAGAATGTGTCCAATGGTTGTAAATGGTGCCATCAGTTTTGTAGAAGGTGCCTTGGTAGCCCGAGGTCAATCCCCGTTATGTAGCTACTAGGGATTCTTCTAATTAAACATTTCCATTGTCAATATAACCAGTAATAAAATAGTTTTTTTTATTTTTAGTTTTTTTATACAAGTATTAAAAAAATTGTCGATGATTTTGACACACAGTATTGAATGATAATTCTCAGAGTTAAGCCAATGTCTGTCCATGTTTGGTAAATTTAAAACTTTTATCTGGTATGCGGGAACAAAATTAAAGTGGCTCTTACAAAAATAATAATATATTTCTAGCCATGCCAGGAAAAAGTAAAATGTTGAGTCACTATCGGGTATAAATCGGTTTCTTCTAGATGTAGTTTTGGATGAAGTAGATTATACTATAATGCATTTTTAACGGAAAAAATCTGGACACCAATTTTAAGTTGTTTTATTTATCTAGTGAAGAAATGGTGTCAATTAAATTCGACAGATACAACAGAAAGTGCTGATTATATGTTTAAAGTTAAAATCTGATACACTGAAGAAAAAATAATAAGAAGAAAAATATCCATTAAAATAATGGCCATCTGGTTAAAAGACCTGTTGATTAATAGACTTAAACATTTTCATCAGGTTTTAACATTTTAAGACTTGGAAGTGGGGTTTAAGACTTGGAAGTGTTCTGCGACTTAAACCGTTAGGAATGTTTGAATGGCAAAAAAGATGGTTTTATAAGCCCTATGTAAGAGTAAAAATTTAGAAATATTTCAACTAACCTGATAAAATAATGACATAGTTACTTGATTTAAACAGAGTGTTGGATGCTCTTTTAGATCACTTTACTTTTCTCCCATAGAACAGATTATGAATGTCTGGCTGATGTAAAGCAAGAAATACCAGAGATAACTGAACACGAATTAGTCTCTGGTGGCATATATATTGCATTGGTAACGAAGCTTTTAAAATATATTCTAGCACAGCGAATAATTTATAGGGGTTCGCATCGCAGTTTGCTAGTCATTTTAGCTCAAATGCGAATCCTTTTTTTTTTTTTTTTACTATAAATTGCTGTTACTGCGAACTATATACTCTATACACGTTTTCGTGATTGTAGCAAATTCACCAGCTTATATTTAATTTTTTATAATAGATATTCGAAATATGTAGATCACAAAATCTCTTGGAATGCAAGGCTATTCATTGTGCTGTCCATAATTTGCTTGCTCGAGCCTACATGGAAACTGCGAATCAAATTTACAGATGTGCTGATCAAATCACAAAATTATTAGCAGCATCTGCTTTTTTTTTTTTGCTATTTTTTTTCTCCTGTATAAATTATTCCCTGCTATCATCTGTTTAGTTGTTGATTTTGAAGTTTTGTTTCATTACATTGAAAAAGTTAATGAAACGTATCTCTTGAAATAAAGCTTTAAAATTTGAAAGTAAATGGCTGGGTTTTTCTGCTTAAGTTTGTCTTAGTCTTGTATTTTTTCATGTATGGTATTACTTGATTGTTTATAATGCACACCATAGTACTGATAAAGTCGGACATGTTTTTTTTGTTAGCATGTTATAAACGTGTATTTACAGTATATTAAAATTGTTTTTATATTTAAAAAATAAATAATTCTCTTTTTGTAATAAATATCTCTTGACTGAAAACATTTGCTGGTTTACATGTGTCAATATTTTGAAAAGATATATATTTTTTGCACCATTATAGTTGATAAAAGTTGCATCGTCGTTCAATATATGAACAAAAACTCAGCAATATTTGTTGGTGGTTTTGAAATGGGCAAGGAAAAAGCTTGGGACATTTTTCTACCATTTACATTGGAAGTATTATAAACATAAACACATCTAATTTAGATGCTTTGCATTAGAAATGTGTTTGTTTAATAATTCAAATATTACATTTGATATTTTTAATTAAATGTTTTTCTAAGTTTAATATAATTATGTACAAAGTATATGTATGCAGAATAAAATTGAAATATTAAAAATATTTATTCTGTCCTTTCACCTCATGGCATGTCTTACTGTTGCGTTTGTGTAGTTGAAATTGATTTACACCGTTAAAGGGGTTAACACCAGTTTTTAGTGTGAACTACGTAATGTTAATATAAAATGTATAAGAAAATATTCTGAGATACTTGTGTATGTTTTATAGTGAAGGG